>JAJAGP010001448.1:142500-191915 GCA_025084515.1 Ancistrus triradiatus
TCATAATGAGCGGTTTTGTTTTGTTTTATACGGAAAACTAGCTGCTCGTCAGCGGAATACGGGTGTGGACATGAAACGCGGCTCAGTCCCATTACTGAATATGTAGTGCACTATGTGGGGCGTGGTTAATTGCTTTTAGAACCCTACGTAGTGCTCGAACGTTGTGAGTAAGGGGAGATTTGAGGACTCAGCCAACTGTAACGGCACAGCGTTGAGTTCTCGCGAGATTTGACTTTCTGAGGCGATCAATATAAAAGGGCTGCGGCACGCTCGAAGTGTCCGGTTCGTCCTCAGTGCAGGATACCGAGAAAGTCTCTGTTCAGCAGGTTTTTCCGGTTAAACCGAATATTTTTTAACACTATTTAAAACTCAAAACATTCTGTCTATCCTCTTAACATCGACCAGAGAGCAGAAAAGCCCGAGGTAAGGCACGTTTTGTTCTTAAATAACCTTAGTACTGAGTTCCATCCAGTATTGTGCTAACCTAGCTCGCTAACCTGACTCTTTAAAGCCAGGCTTATTTAATCAGAATGAATTACATTCTGCACTATTTAACTGAATCACATATACGTTACGTAGTTTATATAATAATGGTGCTTATTAATCATTTATATAGTGCAGAGTTGAATAATGTAGTGTGTCATTGTACTTGTAGCTACGAGGACTTTTAATAATATATATTCTTATATAGGTCGATCACTAGATTTATATGATTTATATTAATTAATCTTTATTTTAAAAAATCTATTTATGTTTCTAATGTTTTTATTTCTTCACTGACATTTTTGGCAACCTAATTGACCTCATATTGTATTTAACAGGTAGTGATTAATAAGAGTTTAATAAGTTTATTTGATTTATTTCCTGGTCTCCAAGGAAAAAATGCAAATAAACAAATAAATTATACACTGTTAATAAGAAAGAGAGAAATTATAACGTTTATAATAAATGTATAATACGTTTTTTTACTAAGTCTAATAAAGATTTTTATAGAAAAATGTTACAAAAACAACTAAATAAATGTGTATATTATAATATTAAAATTTAAAATATAAAAATAAATCTATGTACTAACAATAAACGCTGTGACTTTCCTGCTGAGGACAGAGATCCTACACTGACTGCATATTTTCTAACTTATTTTATTTATTTACACTATTGTCTAGAAATAAGTCATGTTGTAATTACATAGGTGACGTGTGTGTGTGTGTGTGTGTGTGTGTGTGTGTGTGTGTGTGTGTGTGTGTGTGTGTGTGTGTGTGTTTGAGAGTGAGTGAGTGAGTGAGTGAGTGAGTGAGTGAGTGAGTGTGAGAGAGAGAGAGAGAGAGATCTGCTCTAACACGTTTCACCTGGCCCAGGTGTTGTATCAGAGCACAAGACGGCCTGATCCTTTGGGAGGGTCGGTTAAACCCTGTAAGGAGCAGCTGAGTCACGGTGTCGGGTTCGAGTACTGATAAAGATCTTAGTGCGGTAATAAGGGCGTTATAACCAGAACATAGGGCTGCATGGTTGGTTCTGTTCTCTCTCTCTCTCTCTCTCACACACACACACACACACACACACAGAGACAATACAGCTGCTTATGTTCGTCTGCTGACTGAAGCCCTGCTCGGAACATTTCAAACGCGCTCCCTCAAATGTTTTGGCAATCACACGAGGCCCGTGTTGGAAGAGCCTTAGGCAGGATGCGTTTCTGCACGGATTTAGATGAACCCGAGACCTTTTTAGAGGAGCTTACGGTTCTGGAAATGCCCTTTAGTTAAAGAGAGCCCAAACTTTTGCGTATTAGGTTTGTAACATTAATTTGAGCGATGCTTTTACACTGTACAGTGGAACCTCGGAATTCAGACTTAATTGGTTCCGGAAGATTGTTTTGAATTCAGATTTGTTCAAAGTCAGAATCAGATCCATTTCAGTGGTGGTGGGTGTTGGAAAGGACGATACGATTATATCACGATATGTTACGATATTCCTCAAAGTTCACTGAAAAGATAAAAACAGCAAATACAAGTTCATCTGATCCAAGTCGCCTTAGTAAATCTCATCGCGCTGATGAGTCAAAACCGAATAGCACAGCCCTACTTGGCCCTACTGACGCTCAAAGTCTGAATTTTTGTTTGAATTTGGGGGCAAAAACCTTTCAAACGGACCGTTCCATGTCTGAATTGGTCGAATAAAGAAGGGTTCGAATTCCGAGTTCCACTGTATCTACATAATGGAATAAATTCTCTCTCTCTGTCGGTCTCACCTTATATCCATTATATTTATAGAACTTTTGTACTGATTGTTGTATTTTTTAAGTACCAGAATAGCTCTCTTACCATTTGTTACTTATTTAATTTATTTAGGGCAAGGTTACATCATTACCAATTGATCTAAAACATCTTTGAAATGTGTGAGGAAACTGGAGTACGAGGTTAAACAGGGAACAGAAATCTGGCTTTGGTGAGGTGGTGATCATCTCTTGGATTGTTTGGATTTCTTGAGTTGTTTGTTTTGTACCTAGGTTCTTTAAAGTATTATAAATAAGCACAGTGCTTTTTGTTTTGGTCTTTGCTGTTTTCTGTAGCATCGTGCTTTTGGGCTGCTGAGTGTTCAAAGGTTAAATCCACACTTTATTTTTCCAGAGTAATTTATTAATATTTAAACCAAATAAATGACCGTCATGCTTAAAAGCTGAGACGTATTAGGTGTGAGGTTTTCACAACACCTTGTGCTGTGTATATATATTATGCAGTACTGCCCAAAAGTATTAGGCTACCTTTAGAATTTGTTTTACTGATGCTAATGACCGTATATATCATCTACGATTGGACCCTAAAATTTCAAGCTATGGATTCGTTGCTCCATAATCTTTGTAATATTTAGCATATATTTTCCTTTTCACTCTGTTTCACTTCTGAAAAAGTGGTTTCTTGGCTGCTACCTTTCCAAAACGGATTCCGGATCAATTCTTCGGACTTTAAGAGTAGACTAAGTGGGCTCACACTACATAGTTTAACAGTCTTTTAATACTGTATAGAAATTCCCTGTATTTTTGGATTCTATTCTAAAAAAGACAGAAATAATGCTAAAACAACTATATATCTAATGGGTCTAATGGTGACCTAACACTTTTGCACAGTACTGTACAGCATATATAAACAATAAACACAGAGCTGTTTGACACCATGAATGAATAATCCATTTGCAGTACCTGGTGCGAGAGATTAAAAACCCAAGTCTGGGGGCTCTGGGGTTTAAACCCGGATTAGTTCTGATCTCGGACTGAAATGTTAACAATAGGGCCGTGTTGTTCAAAGATCTTGATCTTATTAAAGCGAGGATAAAGAGTCAGGAGTTTATTCAGGAGGTTATTCGTGTTTCGTGCTTCTTTGTGTACGTACGTTGAAAAGTCTGTGTGAAAAACAAAACTCAAATGCGTAACGTCCGCTGTTTATTTTTTGTGGTTTGTAACAGTCTGCAGTGGCCGTTTCACAACTGCCGCATTTCTTCACGTCCAGTCCTGCTTTTAAAACGTTAAAATTGCCCCAGCGTCCCGACCTGAGGTGTTCGAGAGGAAGCCCAAACAGCGCCACAGTGCCTTTATGGGGATGTTATCATTAGTAATATAACCACGATCATAAACATCATCTTATCTCCTGTCTGAAGCAATTTATTTTTAAATGATAAGTAAATAAATAAATTATTACTTTGAGCAAACATGGATGTGAAATCCTCATTTGTCCCTAATGGCTTGTCCATATATGGTCACCATGTCCCTTTAGACAGCAATATAATCTGTGCAAACTGTGATTAGTCACGCCAGTCCTGATTTTCTCTCTCTCATATTGTGTGGTCTGCCATATATGGTCGTACCTTCCTGTACTTTTCCTCATTGCTATTTTATCCATATTTGGTCAGAGTTTCCTGCCTCCCAGAACTCTACACTGGTGTTCTGTTTCCCTGTTGGTCAGATACTGTACTGATGGGGATTCCCGGGTTCCGGGTTCCTTGTTTTAACTTCCTCTGGTCTTGACCTTGGTCGGTGTGGCTGGTTATTTTGGTTTTTGGATTAGTGACCGGCGCAAACTGCAAATAATAGAGAGCCTTGGGCCTAGGGGGTTGTTGGTGCGGTTAGTCACCCCTGCCTGGGGCGAAAGCACTTTTGAAACCCCGTTTAAGGTACTCGTGTACAAATGGAGAGGGTGATTATTGGTAAATCTTACATTACAGAGCGTGCATTAGAGGAGAAAACGTACTGCTGCTGAAGTCAAACATAAACAGCGTCTCTGGGTTTGACCTGCTTTCACATCGTTCAGATCTTTATCTGGTGTAGCATGCTACCGGCACTTCCTTCATTTCCTCCTCCATCACCCAAACAAACATAGAAGTAAAATCCAATAAACAGACCTCATGATAAACCAGGCTGGCTCTAAATAGGAGAGAAATCCACATTACATACATAAACATAATGGGACACACAGGCACAGTAGGCAAAAGTATTTGGATACATCCCACGTGGCCAAAAGTGTTGGGACACAAACCCACATGCGGCCCAAGGTTTCCATAGACCTGGTTGGTTGTTTCTCACACGGGATCTGGCAACCCTGGAATTAAAAGTAGCACTCATGAAATGGCTGTCAAACGCTCTTGGAGAAATGCAGTATATGCTCGAGGAAATTAAAAAAGTGATGGTATTATGTAGGAAACATCAAAATGGAAACACTTTTAAGAAGCTCTTTGCTAAAACTAAAGTGGTGTACGTGCCTAATTTCTAACGAGAAGTGTCTGAGTTTCTGAAAAGTGATGCATAAAAAATGTAATTCTAACAAGGACAAATTGTCCAAGGACGAAACCTTGAGAGGAACCAAGTGTAAATGTCTGAAGAGTCTGCGACAGAGACAAACCTAAACATGATATATATCTGCAAACACCTACAAAGTCCTCAGCCCTTTAAACTGGTTTTAAATTATACAGGTTGAAATGTGTCGTTTTGACCTTCTGAACATGTAAGAAATCCATCTCCCATGGTGTTTGATCGTGCTGTTAAACTCCAACAGGTTTTGCTCTGGCTTTAGATTTCAGAAGTACAAAGCAGCGGTAACCGAGCGTGGGCCGGGTTCGGGGTAGTTCCCGTGTTTGGTTACTCCTGCCTGGGACAAAAGCACTTTGAAGCAGGACTGGGAGAACAATTGTTTTTCAGTCTGAAAGCAGAGTCTTGCATCTCAAGTACACCTTTGTCTGAATCCAAAAGAGGAAAGAAAGACTGAAAGTTTTGATCGAAGGTAGCTTTAATGTCAGGTTGGATCCAAATCTCAAACTCTGCACACTGAAAGTGTGTGTAAATAGTTCAGTTTAAATAGTTAGAAATAATATTTAGTGGTAAATAGTAGGCAAAAGTATTAGGACACACATACATGTGTCCAAAAGTATTAGGTCGCAAACTGAAATGTGGACAAAAGTATTGGGACGCAAACCCATATGTGGGGGAAAAAGTATTTGGATGGAAATCAATATTGTGCCGAAAGCATTGGGACACAAAGTCACACATGGGCAAAAATATTGGGACACATCCCATATGTGGCCAGAAGTATTGGGACACTCTGCACACTGAAAGCGTGTGTAAATAGTTCAGTTTAAATAGTTAGAAATAATATTTAGTGGTAAATAGTAGGCAAAAGTATTAGGACACAAACTAAAATGTGGACAAAAGTATTGGGACGCAAACCCATATGTGGGAAGCATTGGGACACAAAGTCACACATGGGCAAAAATATTGGGACACATCGCACATGTGGCCAGAAGTATTTTGACACAAAGACACGTGGGCAAAAGTATTGGAAGCAAATGGCGAAAAGAATTGGGACGGAATCCAAAATTTTGCCAAAAGCAATGGGTCACAAATGCACATGGCCAAAAGTATTAGGACACACAGTCACACGTGGCCAAAAGTGTTGGGACACAAACCTAGATGTGACCAAGAATATTGGTACACAAAGTCTCATGTGGCCAAAATTATTGAGACGCAAATCATCACTTCCATGCTCTCTTCCTCAGATTAGGACACTGTAATGGACGCCATTATTCGCTGCCCGTTCCTGTCCCGCGTGCCCCAGGCATTCTTCCAGCAAGCCAGGAAGACTCTGGTGAGCTACGCTGTCAGGTGCCCCGTGATGATGGACCTGGCCTCCAAGCCGCTGGTCCGTACCATCTGCTCCACGCCTGCCACCTTCCAGAAGAGCGATGACATCACGAGCACCGGTGAGCAGAGCGGCTCATTTAAACTGCTGTTTGTGATTAGCATTGAGGGCCGGTGTGGTGATTTATTTGTAACTGTGTGCTCATGCTAGACGTTACCAGTGCTCCTGAGATGCCCGCCGGTCACCCCAAAGCCCCGGCGGGCTCCAAGTGCCCGTTCCTGGCGGGTGAGATGGGTCAGAGGAACAGCGGCGTGGTGAGGGAGGCCAGCATGGAGCTGCAGGAGGACGTCTCTGAGATCCGGACCGTCCAGCAAGGTTCGCACCCGGCGCCGCTCGCATATCAGCCATTGTTTACATGTACACAGTGCAAACAGCGGCGTCATAATAAAAGTCCTTTGCTCTTTTGTTTGGGTTTGGTTTTTGTGCAGACGTGTCGGTGCAGGAGCTGAAGCCGCTGGTGAAGGAGACTAAAGCCGGAGGGAGTCTGATGAAGAAGCTGATGAAGCAGCGCCCCACCCTGGTGTCTCACCTGCTGCAGGAGAACATGCCCAAAAGTAAAAGTCCACTAACATGGCTTCTCATTTCGGCCCAGAGTTAAGAGAAGTTGAGAAGAGAGTGAAATCTCACTTCCTCTCTTTCTTTCCTGTGGTTATTATAGATTCTTATGAAGCAATATATCAATACATTTCTATCACTAAAAGCTTAAACTACCCTTTTCTTTTTCTTTTTTTTTTACATGTTAGGTAAATGGTGTGTAACCACCTGAATTTTAACTCTTATCATATTTAACTTTTATCTATCCGAAATGTACTGACACTTTATTTAATATGTAAATTGATGTTAATTAAGGAGTAGTTTAAATTGTTTATTTACTTAATTAAATAAGTAGTGTAGCATTTATTATCTAATTAAACTTAGTTTTAAAGTTAGTTAAAGTTTAATTGCTAAATACCTTAAATTAATTAATTAGTACTTAATTTAATAAAAAGCAGAACTCCAGCTGAATTAAAAAAAATATTATTACTATCTAGTTAAGTAATTCAATTTTGTTTATTAGTAAATTAGCAAATTACTAAATTAATGTAATCAGTTAATTACTAGTTAATATACTAAAAACAGAATTTCAGATTTTTTTAAATTTTTAATGTAAGTTTTAAAAATCATTTTTAAAAATCATGTAGTTAAATAATAAAAATCAATGTAGAAATTAAATAAAATGTAAATGAATTGGTGTTTAATTAATCTTAAGCAGACTCCAGATGATTAAATAAAATACTATTATTATTATTATTATTATTATTATTATGTAGTTAAATAATAAAATTAAACTCCAGATTTTTAAATGCCTATTATTATTATTATCATTATTATTTAATTAATTAGTTTTTAATTGAATAAAAACAGAACTCCAGCTGATTTTTTTAATGCTTTTATTATTATGTAGTTAAATAATACAGTTTAGTAATTAAGCAAAATGTAAATTAATTAATTAGGATTTAATTGACTAAAAGCTGAATTTCTTCTTACTAACCGTAACTTGTAATTAAAGTTATTTATTTTTCATTATATTTTATTTTATTTTTATGGATTTTACCAAAAAATCAAGTTTTTTTTTTTTATTATTTTAGGTATTACGTTTTTCTTATAACATATTAAACTGATAATATTTAAAAACTAAATGTTGTCATTGTTCATTTAAAAACGCGTTATTGAGGACTTTTGTGCTGTTTCCCTTTCGCTCTTTGACCACTCGTCCCCTTCAGCCGTCTCCAACTTTCGCTATGATGAGTTCTTTGAGAAGAAGATCGAGGCGAAGAAGGACGACCACACGTACCGCGTGTTTAAGACGGTTAACCGGCGAGCCTGCGAGTTCCCCATGGCCGACGATTACTCCGAGTCTCTGGAGCAGAGGAAGAACGTTTCTGTGTGGTGCAGCAACGACTACCTGGGCATGAGCCGGCACCCGCGGGTGGTGCAGGTCGTCACGTGAGTCCCCGCCTTCCTGCATTTAGGGCAATGACTTACTGCTTCGTTTACTAAAAGCAGACCTACAGCTGATTTTTAAAGGCTATTATCATTATTATTATCATTATTATTATTATTGTTATTATTGTGTAGTTAAATAGTAAAAACGTTTGTTAATGTTTGCAGGGAGACGGTGCAGAAGCACGGCTCGGGCGCCGGCGGGACCCGGAACATCTCGGGGACAAGCAAGTTCCACGTGGAGCTGGAGCACGAGCTGGCCGACCTGCACGGGAAGGACGCGGCTCTGCTGTTCACGTCCTGCTTCGTGGCGAACGACTCCACGCTGTTCACTCTGGCCCGAATGCTGCCGGGTAAGTCCGCCCGCCTGCCAGCCGGAGTGGAACATGGCACCCAGCGGGGGAAAGCATCAGCCTCCTTCACCTGTGCTCTTTGTTGCTCTAAGGCTGCGAGATTTACTCGGACGCCGGGAACCACGCCTCAATGATCCAGGGCATCCGGAACAGCGGAGCCAAGAAGTTCATCTTCCGCCACAACGACGCCGATCACCTGCGGGAGCTGCTGCACAGGTCCGATCCCTCCATCCCTAAGATCGTGGCCTTTGAGACCGTGCACTCCATGGACGGTGAGTAGTGCTCCGCCCCTGCCGAGCTCCGATGGGTCCGGAGTTTCCCCTCTGACCACTAACCCGCTGTGCCCCATAGGCGCCGTGTGCCCCCTGGAGGACCTGTGCGACGTGGCGCACGAGTTCGGCGCCATCACGTTCGTGGACGAGGTTCACGCGGTGGGTCTGTATGGAGCCCAAGGGGGCGGCATCGGGGACCGGGACGGTGTCATGGGCAAGATGGACATCATCTCGGGGACACTGGGTGAGTCTAGGGCTTCCTGAGCTGCAGCAGTAGAGCTCTGTGCTCTGTGCTCTGTGCTCGGGGCGGATCAGATTCCGGCCTCCCATGGGCCTTCAGTCATACGTGCTGTACGTGACGGTGCCGCCCACTTCTGGCACTCGGTTTTCCTGAGATCCCTGAGGAATGACAGCTCCGGCCGGCTGCCGGGACACGCCTCTTGTTTTGCCCCTGGTTTCCCTCTGGTGGGTTTTTGTTCCCCGGCAGATCGAGACAAGCGCCGCCTTCTTCCTGTCTGAAGCCGGGCCGTTACAGATCAGACGCCACGGCATTGCTGGCGGAGAAAGGCCTCGACCCAACAAAACAGGCGACACACAAAGCCTGCTGGGTGTGGCCCCGCGGCGGCGCCCCGTGCAGGACGGATCACGTTACAGCAGGAGAGCTCCGGCGTGTCCAGAGTTCCCATTACCTGCTTATTCCAGATTCACTTTACCAGTTTTAGCCCTGCTTAATTAATTGATTTAATTTCATTACCTCAAGTTCTGTGTTTGGATAAAGAAGTTAGTCGTTAAAAAATTATTAAAATCTCCAACAATATTTTGAGAGTTGTGTCAGATGTAAATGATGGAACAGGTTTTTAATTATTCTTTTTTTTATGTATTGTTTATTATTTTTTAATAAGATTAAATGACTTGCATTATTATATACATTTTAATATTATGTATTATTTAAATTAAGACGGAACAAAGACATTCTCTGTAGCACTTTTACTGTAAAACTCAATAAATAAGAGTCAATAACAATCCCTTGAGAAAAAGTCTAAAACAATTGCAGGAAAACGTGGATTAAACAGTTATAATTCACCTTAAATTGACTAATTCGTCAAAATATGCACTAGTTTAATTGAAACAATGAATGAATTAGTACAATTTGCTGAATTGCTTTATATGTTAACTTAATTGATTAGTACTAATTTACTACACCTCTGGATTTTTTAAGGCTATTATTATCACTGTTATTATTATGTAGTTAAATAATAAATTTTTTTATAACATACTACATTAATTAATTAGTATTTGATTTACTAAAATTAGAACTCCAGCTGATTTTTTTTTAATATCATTATTATTATTATGTAGTTGTAGATAAAAAAAAAAGTTTTTCATTCACTAAAAACAAAACTCCGCCTTCTTTTTAAAAAATGCCGTGATTATTAATATTATTATGTAGACAAATAATACAATTTTGTTTAATTATTACATTAACATAATTAGTATTAACTTAATAAAACTCTTTAATAAACGAACACGCTAAATAAATTAATTAGTATTTAATGAATTAGTATTTATTTTACTAAAAACAACTCCAGCAGCTTTTTTCCTGAATTCTGCACTCAATTCCTTTTTTTTTTACTTTTTTTTTGTAAAATCTACAGAATAAAATAAAAATGTTCTCTGAGTATTAAAGTATGGAAATGTGGATTATTTATTTAAAAAATAATTATTGAAGACTTTAGTAGAGTTTCTGAAAATGCTCAGCGCTCCTCATTTATTAGAAATCGTGACACACCAGTGAGTCATTAGTCCCAGTCCCTGATGAGAGGGAATAACTGACGTTGACGTCTCTAATTCTAACCACGTCATAATTTGGGATGTGACAGAGTGCAGAGCTTGGGGTGTACCCAGAGGAGCACTTTGTTATTTTAGTGATGAATGTTGAGAGGTGTACGTGATCGTGCGTGTGTTACAACACCTTATTGCTCCGCACAGGGAAGGCGTTCGGCTGCGTGGGGGGTTACATCGCCAGTACGAGCGCCCTGGTGGACACGGTGCGTTCCTACGCCGCCGGCTTCATCTTCACTACGTCGCTCCCTCCCATGCTGCTAGCCGGGGCTCGGGAGTCTATTCGGATCCTGAAGGGCGAGGAGGGTCGGCTCCTCCGCCGGAAGCACCAGCGCAACGTCAAGCTGCTGCGCCAGATGCTGATGGACTCGGGCCTGCCCGTAGTGCACTGCCCCAGCCACATCATCCCGGTCCGGGTACGAGGCCTCGGGCAGAGCTTGAGGTTTCAGATCAGTTTCATACAGAAAGTCATGGAGAGAAACTCTAACGCACCTGTGTGTGTGTGTGTCAGGTCTCGAATGCAGAAAAGAACACGGCAGTGTGTGACATCATGATGAACCGGCACAACATCTACGTCCAGGCCATCAACTACCCCACTGTTGCCCGCGGCGACGAGCTCCTCCGCATCGCCCCGACGCCGCACCACACCCCCCAGATGATGCAGTATTTGGTCGGTAAGTCTGACCCGTGACATGTACAGACCCTGTGTGTGTGTGTGTGTGTGTGTGTGTGTGCGTGTGTGTGAGAGAGAGTACTGACCTTGCCGTGCCGGATCCTGTGTGTGTGTTCCAGAGAAGCTCCTGGAGGCCTGGCAGGAGGTGGGTCTGGACCTGAAGCCCCACTCGTCGGCTGAGTGCACCTTCTGCCAGCAGCCTCTGCACTTTGAGCTGATGACTGAGAGGGAGAGGTCGTACTTCAGCGGCCTCAGCCACCCCATATCCGCCCTGGGCTGATCCTCGCACCGCGGACCGATCCCCTGCGATGCTAGCCCGAAGCAAAGATAGATAGATATCCGTAGAAGTGCAGACCCGGGTCTGCTCTGTAGTGCCGTCCTGATCATGTACCACCGAATAAACCTGTGAGCATCTCATCTTTATCTCTGCCTCGTTATTGCACAGCCGAAGCTCGTCCTCGCACCTGCAGCCGTCTGATGGATAGCTCAGGGCTTTGTCTCCTAAGTTCTGTTTCCTTTGCAGGAATGGTTGGTAAGGGCTCGGGGTCCTGCAGGGCCTGTGTGTGAGTGCAGGGCTTGGATCCAGCGTGGATCTGATCTAATGACGTGCATAATTCTGACTTGGGAGATATTACATTAGAACTACATGTTAATACTGACTTCATATCACACACTTCTGACTTAATATCTCGTAACTCTGACTGAATATTATCCCACACCTATGACTTAAATTGTGATATAATTGTATTATATCATAATTCTGGCTTAATATCTTGTAGCTGTGAGCGATTAAGTCAGAATTAGAACTTCATGTCTAGCAGAGAATCTCGTACGGTTAGGTTATGGGCTGCTGCTGGACTCTAGAGCAGGTGTATTGTTGATTTTTGAGCTTATAAAAGTCCAAATGCATTTTCTCATTTGACCATCTAGCTCCACAGCCTTAATAAGCAAACGCAGGGCAACAGTGGCAAAGCAAAAGTCCCTAAATGTCAGAGCTAAGAAACCTTAGTAGGATGAGGACTGAGTACCAGCCCGACCTGCTCGGTGAGCTCGATCACATCCAGCAATGAACAGAGCCGGCTGTCCTGTGCCTCTGAGGTCAGTGTGCCAAGTGAGTCTGCCACTCACTTCCTGTTTCTGTATGAATGGACAACACAAGACATGAAATAAACCCACATCTGTGTGTGTGTGTGAGAGAGATCTACAAGGTCACAGAGCTGTGATGTAATAACGGTGTTTTGTACAGCACTGGTTGGTGGTTTTGTGCTTCACAGATTGCACAGGGATAAAGTTTCCCACAGTGTGACACGACACACTTACATTACAGTGTGTAATTACAGTACAACACACACACACATTGTAGGTCTGCCTGCTGCTGTGCTCACTGTGCAGTGTGTTAGGCTTATCGGCTGTATCGGCTGCACATCAGGTCAAGTCAGAGTTATTTCTATAGCGCCTTTTACAGTGGAGCATTAACTCAAAGCAACTGGATAATCTGTTATCTTCTAATATCTGGGACCAGTCCCAAACTGAGCAAGCCCAGGGCGACAGTGGCAAGGAAAATCTCTAACCCTTATAAGGAAGACTCAAAAAGAAACCCGACCTGCTTACAGCCTAGATGATAAATATAAAAATTAAACTAAAGTTACCTAATTAATAAGCTCATAGTAAGTCTAAATGAACAACTTTACATATGCTTTACATAAATATTAGAACATATTGAAAGGATACAATTAAAATAAAATGTGTAGACTAATAAATAGGAGATACAATAGCATGAAAAGTATAATAAAAAAGTGTTTGTAATAAAATATTGAGTCAAGTCTCGAGTCAATAGTGAGTGTGACTCAAGTCTCGAGTCTATAATGAGTGTGAGTCGAGTCTCGAGTCTATAGTGAGTGTGAATCGAGTCTCGAGTCTGTCGTGATTCTGAGTTGAGTCTCGAGTCTATAGTGGGTCTGAGTCGAGTCTCGAGACTATAGTGAGCGTGAGTCGATTGTCGAGTCTATAGTGAGTCTATATTGAGTCTGAGTTGAGTCTCGAGACTATAGTGAGTCTGAGTCGAGTCTCGAGTCTATAGTGAGTCTGAGTCGAGTCTCGAGTCTAGTGAGTCTGAGTCGAGTCTCGAGTCTGTAGTGAGTCTGAGTTGAGTCTCGAGTCTGTAGTGAGTCTGAGTCGAGTCTCGAGTCTCGAGTCTGTGGTGAGTCTGAGTCGAGTCTCGAGTCTATAGTGAGTCTGAGTCGAGTCTCGAGTCTGTAGTGAGTCTGAGTCGAGTCTCGAGTCTGTAGTGAGTCTGAGTCGAGTCTCGAGTCTATATTGAGTCTGAGTTGAGTCTCGAGTCTGAGACACCAAAGACAAATGACTTGATCTGGACTTGCTGGAAGTCATGTCTTGAGTTTCAAACATGAGTAGAAAAGGTCATCGGTTTCCAAATAGTGAACAAAATTAAATAATAAATTGTATTAGTATATCAAATGCAGATTTGGTTAATTAAATAAATCTATTATTCTCTTAAAGTCCTTTTAAAGGACTATCCTGAGTTGTCCTCTTTAAAGGTTCCTGTTCACGGTAACAGCACGGCCCTGTTAGGGGTGGAAGTGCTTTTAAGCCCCTGTTATAGCGTTAGAGGGAGGCGTCCCCATACTTTAGGCTAGGTTGTGTTTTTCTCCATAATGGACTGTACAATTGAGAAAGAATCTCAGTCACACACTGTAACACACCCCTACAGCACGAGGCTTGCGTGACTGAACCTGTGTGTGAGTGTGTGTGTTTGCAGAAACCCCAGGCTGATGTAATCTTTTATTTTCTGGGACGCCGGCCAAAAACATAAAGAGTGTGAGGGGTGAAGATCAGGAAACAGCTCACCCTCCGATCCAGAAGTGTTCCTGGAAAGAAAGATAATATAATGATAGGTTTTAATAAAATAAACTAAAATTAAAACACACATTAAACTGAAAGTACAGATTAAACTTTTAAACTAGGATAAATAAGAGATAAATCAGTGTTTGATTCACTGATTCATTTAGTCTTTAACGTCATTCACTCGACTCATTGAATTATCAACGTGGATCAGTGAATCATTTAGTTACAAAGAGATTTGCTTCTGTCTCCTTCAGAGAGTTAAGTGTTTGACTCAGTGATTCGTTTGGTGTTTACAATGATTCCTCTCTGTTTAACTTGTGTTTTGAATCAGTGATTTTTTTGGGGGGGGGCATAACCAAGATTAGGGTTTGATTCAGTGAATTGGTTAGCCAGAACAAAATTCTCTCTCACTTAGGAAACCAATGTTTAAATCAGTGAATCACAAATATGGATATTACAAATATTTACTGTAGAGTGAATCATTTGGATCTTTAGCTCAGAGGAACAGCGTCTGAATCAGGGAATCACTCAGTTACAATATGATTTGCTCCTCTCTCATTCATTTCAATAGGGAATCATTTGCTTACTATTGCAGTTAACCTTTTTATGTCCAGCCAGTCGGTTAAATCAGTGAAACTTTCTCTTAAGATTTCCTTCTTTTAATGAATCTTCTTAAGGACCTGCTGACTAAAAATCCTTGAATCTGTTTCTTTTCTCCTTTAGCATTTGTGCCTGTGATACTGATGTTGAAACCAAGCATTTAAAGACCTGCAGAACCTATAAAACATGCATTTTACAACTTAAAACTGTGCAGCAGGGGTTCAGTTCTTCATTTTGTAAGTGGTTACGGTTTCCAGAGAAACAGGACGTTTCTGATAAACCTTCCCCAGCAGCTGTTTAAACACACTTCACCCCAACACACTTCACTTTAGCACTGATGGAGGAGGTTTTACCCAAAAATAATGTGTTTCTCAAGAAAAGGTGTGACGCATCAGTCAGTCTGACTCTGAAAGGTGTCACACCCATCTGTTCCTCTGACAAAACATGAACACACACAGCCTCGAGTGCCACTGAGGCACAATCAAAATGACCATTATATACATGTTTAGGTCCATAATGGATCTTTATGACTAATTCTAAGTCTCCATTCTGACCTCCATTCTAGTTAAAGTATTTGACATGATGCAGCTGTTTATTCCTTAATAAATAATAATTGCAGAAATAAATGTACGCTGTTGTCAACTTTACTTAACCAATTGTAAACGTTGCTTTACAGTGTTTTATAAGGGATCTCTAGATCAGTCTTTTAATCACTCCTAAACTGCTGCTTCATGTCCCTGCCTGGCTGCTGCGTGTGTGGAATTTGCATGTTCTCCCGTGGGCTGCCTCTGGGAATTCTGCACATGAACTTCCTCATTTAGCGACCCATTAATTCACATTAACAGGTTTTTCATCTTTATTGGAACAATAACTAGGGGTGGAAAATACAACCCCAAATCAAAAAAAGTTTGGACAACTCACATAAACCTCCGTTCCTGCATTTCTGGCCTTCAACTCATTCCTCATTCCATATTCCAGCCTGATTCAGGGCTGTAGAACTGAAGTTTGTTTGAAGCACTTTGTATATCTCGGTTTAATCTGTGACACTTTAAATGTTAATACAACCATAAATTCTGGTTCAAACTAAACTAAATATTTGTTTGAACTGGTAAACAGCTCAATCTTTTTCTTCTGTTCTCTGTGAGAACCTTCTAAACATTTAGATGTTGGATTGATGTGGGGAACCAGACATGCTGGATTTCATGACATGGGTTCCCCTGATTCAGAAATATTTGAACCTTTTGCTGGAAAGTTGGAATGTTTAGACAAAATGTTAACGTTTTTATCTCTCCCAGTGTTCTGCAGCTCTAGCGAGGTTCCTGCATACTGAGCCCTGAAGTGCGCACTTCATCAAGGCCACTCGACCGCATTCCATGAACCAGCTGAAGGACGAAGGAAGGTTTTGTTTTTTGCAAACGAGCTTCAGCTCTGACAGATCGAGTAATGAGGCGTTGATTTAACAGAACGCTCGTTGTTCAGAATCTCAGGTGTTCGATAGGAATCAGGATCAGGTTTCATCATGAATCCATATAGAAAGAGATCAAATCATCCAATCAAAGCTCATAAATCATCGCCGAATACATGAAGTTGACCTATTTTGAGTGAAATAAATAAAATCTGTACAGCTTTAGCGGGTATATGTGGGTGATCTCTTGTGTAACACCTCCAAACCACAACAAAGATGTGACCTACATGTTGATTCTTGTTGCTGATGGTAAATGGTGGTGACCTACATTTCAACCATTTGATATCGTTATTATATTTTGTGAATAGATGTCGTGTAAGAGCCAGAACTGGGTCGTGTAACGCTTAGAGAAATGAGGAGGACTCGTTCAGATGCTCTTCCTCACCTCTGTACATCAGATGAGGCTGGAATGTGAGGTATTTATGATTTTTATTCCACTACAGGAACAAACAGAACAGAACAGAGCTTTGGGCTCGTCTGAAGGTCAACTTGTTGCATGAAGTGTTTTTATGACCTTCAGCAATCCAAAACAGGTCTGAACTGGCCTTCCAAACTAATTAAAGCCCGAACAAGCAGGGCAAACTTCATTAAAAGCACGAGGCAGGACTTGTGGGAATCTGAGAGCCTTTAATGACCTCACGGGTCCCGACGTGAAGATGAACAGGAACGTAAACAAAAATAATGAGGAACAAACGCTCTGGGATTGATAATAACCCCAAATCAGAATGTTATGGAAAATGCAAAATAAAAAAATAAGCACAGTGTGTTTAGTTTTGGCATCGAGGAGGCCGAGTGACTTAGTGTTTCAGGTTCTTTTATTCCATTCTTCCTCCAAACACGCCATAGGGTGTGGAACAGTACGGGGCCATCATTAGAACATTTTCCGTTTCTAAACTCTCCACACATTCTCTATGGAGGCAGGACAGGACTGCAGGAGGCCAAGTCCAGTGCCCTCTGCTTCTACAGCCATACCTTTATAATGTGTGAAGCATGTGGTTGTGTTTTGTTTTTGTCTTGTTTTAAAATGCTGGACATCCTTGATAAAAATGTCGTCTTGAAGGCAGCTTATGTTGCTCTGAAATCTCAGGGTACTTTTCTGCAGAAGTGTAAATCAGCTTTAGCAAGGGCCCTGACCCGACCCCATACCATGACAGAGCCTGGCTTTTGATTTTTCGTTTTTGGTCCAAAAATAGATCTGTTATACTGATGGGTCTGAGCACAGTCCCCGTTCCCACTGTGTGATGGTCCGTCCCAGATGCCTCCGAGCCCAGAGAAGCCGACGCCCCTTCTGGACATGGTTATAACATAAGACTTCTTTTTAGCACAGTAACGTTTTAAGTGGGATTTGTGAATGTAACTATGTACTGTAGAGCTTGATAAAGGTTTGATAAAGGAATCCATTGTCCATATGGTTCTTGTGGGACACCACCAGCCTGAATCAGCCAAAAAATAAGCAAAGATATTACATCATTACAGACATTAGAGTTTTTATTTCTGCTTCTTGTTCTTAACTTCCCTCCTGATCATGCTAACAGTGAGAACTGATCATACATTTTCTGTGAAATGACCAAGTGAAAGGTTAAAGTGCAGACGATGTAAACATTTTAATCCTTACATCCTGTGTTACAGTTAAGTGACTGACTGAAGGAAAATCAGATGTACTTTTTGAGCACAGTGTTATTTTTATATAGCTAATGCTTGATTTAGGTTTTATCATTCCCATGAATTTCTAATTAGATAACGTTATATAAAGGTGGGCCGCTCCTCCACTTCGTTTTGGTATCTGAATCTAAATCTGTTCAATTAAAAAAGCGACAAGGCCATCATCAGTATGAGGAAGAGGAAATATCTCTCTTTCTAAAGCTGGTGTGTTTTTGTTTACAGTAATCTCACCAAACTTTCCCAATGTGAGCCTTTGTTTACTTAACAGCTGTAAAGGAAGCAAAATAAACGCTTCCAGTAAAATGATTAATAGTCAGCTGTCACACACCCTGCTCACTACATAGTGCACATAAACACCATCACTGTGAGCGTGTTCCAAACCACACACCCTATTCACGAATGGAGTCTGTGAGGAGTAAAGATGATCAGAGGATCTCCAGTTTATCAGCAAATGTTTAAAAACAATGTTCCTCAAAGAAAGACTTGGAGGGATTTATATATTTCTCCCTCTACAGAGGGAGGGGTGATCTCCGCTCCATCAGACGGCACTGCATCAAGAACCGTCATTCATCAATAGCTGATAGAACCACATGGACAAGGGATTCCTTTATCAAATCTTTAAGCTCTACCAAGCTCTACAATACAGTTACATTCACAAATACCACTTCAAACGTTACTGTGCTAAAAAGAAGCCTTATGTTATAACCATGTCCAGAAGAATGGAACAAAATAAGAACACTAAATAGGTGCCAAAACGCCTTTTAAGTGTTGGGAGAATAACGGCGACATTACAAAGTGGTAAACTCTTTTTCGTCCTTAAAAAAAATTAAATATCTAGGGTTCTTACCGTCTGCAATGAAATAAAAGTTAAAGGAAATAGAAAAACTTGAGCAGGAATACTCTGTGGTATTTGAGCCACAGGCTTTAATTCCTCAGGGTTTTTTATGATCTGATTAATCATAAGGAAGCGTGAAACAATAAGGACGAGAATGTTCGAGCCAACAAAAACAGAAGAATGTTTTATTTTCCTTGGACTGCGGCCTAAACTCACCCAATCTGAACACGAGCCTGAAAAGCACCTTATGATATAATAACATTTGAATAGCACAGTCTTACTTTAAAAAAAGGAGTTAACACCATGACCAAATGTCTTCTTGAGCTGCTTTTTAATGGAACAGCCTCCAAACACTGAGCAGAAGGTCATCGCTCTAGGGATTAAGGAGATAAGATAAAGGTGAAGGTTCATTAGCACTGTGTGTCAATGGCAGGTTTAATATTAACAGCGGGTTTAAAGGGTTTAAGGTCAAATATAAGAACTCACTGCGGGGTCATGTGGGAGTCTGTGGCTTGTTTATCAAACGTTTTAAAGGATTTCTTTAAGCATTAAGCTCTTGGAAAAACTAGTAGGCCTTGTTCTTATTTCGGAAGCAGATTTGGGCTCGAGTTCTGAGGTAACGTCTCCTCAAGAAGTTTCTATTTCCTTTTTAACTTCTTCCTCGTGAATCTGATGCTGCCTTATTTTAGAAACAGGAAGCCCTTCTCTTTATTCTCTGAACAGGAACAGAAAC
The DNA here is from genome assembly GCA_025084515.1 of Ancistrus triradiatus. Classification (NCBI taxonomy): domain Eukaryota; kingdom Metazoa; phylum Chordata; class Actinopteri; order Siluriformes; family Loricariidae; genus Ancistrus; species Ancistrus triradiatus. Next base: position 161,963 of record JAJAGP010001448.1, read on the forward strand.
CATACAGGATAAACACCAATACTGTAGCAGGACGTGTCCCAAACTACACACCCTATTGACTTATAGTTCACTCTGGACGTGTCCCAAACTACACACCCTATAGTGTATGTACACATATAAGTAGTATTATAAGTATTATGAAGGCATTAATCTGTGTAATATTTGATCGAGTTTATCAGATATACTCTGTCCTGTTTGTTACTCTTTGTTTCCATTTGCTGGCTCACTCTGCCCCCTGCTGTCCCTGTACTTTAACTGGAACAATTTTAAACTTTAATTATTTTCCACAAAATTAAACAATTCAGATAAAATATGATACTAACAAATACTGAAATATAAATACTTACATCTCATCCCTTTATACCTTAATTATTCTTATATTCTTTTATTTATTTATTTACAATTTATTAATGATTTTTCAACATTAATTAAATTAAACATGTATTTATTATGTTTTCTAAGGTTTCAGCAGTAAACAAAATAGTAAAATAAATGTTATGTTTAGGTAATATATTCTTTCGTTTATAATGAATTATTATTATTATTATTATTATTATTATTATTATTATTATTGTTGTTGTTGTTGTTGTTGTTGTATGACTAATAAGTATTATTTCTTTGATTTATTCCTATTTAGTTAATGAATTATACATTAATTTGACTAATTATTGATTTATTCATTAGTTATGTGTTAGTCAACAATTTAAAAATTTAATTATTTATACTTATTCTTACACTATATTTCATAAAGTTTTAATTAAAATATTGATTGTGTAAATATTTAGAACATGTATTCATTTAATGTCAGTTCATTAATTCATTTAATAAAATATACTATATGGTCTTTACACACTTGAGTGTTCAGTAAGGAGAGTCGGGCTGCGTTCCAAATTTGACTCTAACATAGTAAATAGTGTTTAAATAGTACCTAATGGGGCCACTAATCTCTATAGTTTTTAGGGTGGTAAAATAAGGATTGGAACACAACCGTAGTTAAATAGAGGGTCGCTTTGTCTGGCCAATGAGTGATCAGGATTTTGAGTAGGCGGGGTTTGTGGTCTGGCAGCCGAGGCGCGTAAAACAAAACTACTGGCGGTTTGTTTGTGTTGTTAGCGACAGCGCGTTTAGCTTAGCTTAGTTAGCGGTTTGCTATAAACAAAGTTTTTATGCTATTGGCTTGATTTCTTAAGTAATTGGAGGGATATTTTAGCACATTGGACTTGTTTTGTTTTAAACAGTCGCGTTTCATAGCATAAGTTTATCCGTTGTAATCGCTAACGGTCAGTAGGACAGGTTACTGCAGGTGAGCAGGTGGATTAAACTCACCGAACGGAATTAAGGTTAAACTGCTTTTTATTATTGTTTTATACTTATATTAACTCGAAAGAACCTGTCTAGAAGATGAGCTGTGCGTTGGTGAGTAATAGTTATGTGTATTTAATTATGTTTGATTTGAAATGTATACTATTAATAGCTAATTAAGTTATGCAGTAGGTCATTAAATAACAGTTATTCCCCATTGAAGCTGTAAGGCTGTTTGGGATAAACAAATTACTAAAAAGTAGATGAAATAAAGTTTTAGTCATCCATTTTCTATAGACGAACTTTAAAATGAGTCCTACAGAAGCTGTGGCTTTTTTCTTTGGCAGCCTTTTTTTCTTTCTTTCTTTAGAATCCATTGCTTTCCTTCTTTATCTTTCTTTCACATGCATTTCTTTCTGTCTTATTCATTCATTTCTTTCTGTCTTTCTTTCTTTGTTTCACATTCATGTTTTTCTTTCTTTTTTTCTTTCTTTCTGGAATGTGAAAGTGAAAAGAATCACCATGTTTTTAGTCAGTTCTGTTCTGAGTATGTAAATACAGAAGCTGCTGCATGAGGGGAAGAAGCCGCACTGATTGGTCACTGAGTTTTTGTGGGACACAGGACGAATAAAATAACGTCACACTTAAACTGTCCGAAAACATCATTTGCTGTGGAACATACAGAGATTAAAGACAAACTCGAATTCATGTACTGTCGTCTGAATGAATCATGTTCAGGGTGTGACAGACTTATTAAATAACCCTAAATTAAATAACTGTTGCTCCTTTTAGGAAGATCCATCACTGGAGAGACACTTTAAAGGACACAGAGACACAGTAACCAGTGTGGACTTTAGCCCCAACATGAAACAAATAGGTATACATTTCTGTATATATTATATTTAATCCTGTTTTTCTATCTTGCTTTTTAGAAATGTGAATACCCAGTCCTTTTTTGTAAAATTCCTGGAATGTACAGTAGTGCTTGAAAGTTTGTGAACCCTTTAGAATTTTTTATATTTCTGCATAAATATGACCTAAAACACATCAGATTTTCACACAAGTCCTAAAAGTAGATAAAGAGGACCCAGTTAAACAAATGAGACAAACATATTATACTTGGTCATTTATTTATTGAGGAAAATGATCCAATATTACATATTAGTGAGTGGCAAAAGTACGTGAGCCTTTGCTTTCAGTATCTGATGTGACCCCCCTGTGCAACAATAACTGTAGCTAAACGTTTCCTGTAGCTGTTGATCAGTCCTGCACACCGGCTTGGAGGAATTTTAGCCCATTCCTCCGTACAGAACAGCTTCAGCTCTGGATGTTGGTGGGTCCCCTCCATTAACTCTGCTAGCTTCAAGGTCCTTCCACAACATTTCCATTGACTAGGTCAGGACTTTGACCTTGGCCATTCCAAAACATGAACTTTATTCTTCTTTAACCATTCTTTGGTAGAACTCCGTGTGTGCTGCGGGTTGCCTGTTCTTGCTACATGACCCACCTCGCTTGAGATGTCAGTTTCTGGACATATGTTCCTGACATTTTTCCTTTAGAATTCTCTGATATCATTCAGATTCATTTTTTCCATCATGATGGGCAAGCCGTCCTGCCCCATAATAAGGCAAATCGGGCCCAACCATGATATCTACCCCCCTACCACCCCCACTGTTTTCACAGTGGTATAAAGGTTCTTATGCTGGAATGCAGTTTTTTCCGTTCTTCCAACATACGCTTTTTCTATTAAAACACCAAAAGTTCCTATTTTGTTCGCATCCGTCCCAAAACATTCTTCCAATAGCCTTCTGGCTCGTCCACGTGATCTTTAGCAAACTGCAGACGAGCAGCAATGTTCTTTTTGGAGAGCAGTGGCTTTCTCCTTGCAACCCTGCCATGCACACCATTGTTGTTCAGTGTTCTTCTGATGGTGGACTCATGAACATTAACATTAGCCAATGTGAGAGAGGCCTTCAGTTGCTTACAAGTTACACAAACATTCAAGCACCACTGTATCCATGTGTATCTATCCCTACAACTCAATTCAACTCAAATGTACGTCCCCTCATTTTCCTTTGGGAAGATTTAAACAGGGAGGAATGTTCTTTATTTTTTTAGAAATGCAGAAGATGAAAAATTCTTTAATTACTTAAAAATTCACTAATTACTTATCAATTAACTATTCCAAAAAGCGTTCTGAGTAATACTTTATTAATAATCTAGCAAAATTGCAAATATTTGTCTTGTTTATTGAGGTTTTTTTTCATATTTACATTTCATATTTACCTACATGATCCTAATATAATTTAACTAGAACTTGTTAGCTGCATGAAATTGATAGTACTGAAAAAGTATGATTGTCTTTGGCTGCTGAAGCTGATCTGGTTAATTTAGAGGGAATCCTTTCAGCACGGGGCTTTAATTCTGCTGCACCGCAACACTTAATCTTCTTTTTAAAAAATGATGTTTGCTGTAATGTGATCATTTGTAATTATTTCACTGATGACCTTTGGTTCTGTTTATTCAAACATTAGTCTTTATTACGAGTTGGAATAAGCGAAGACTTTGTATTTGTTATTTAAAATGAATTTTTCTTGTGTTTATGTGACCTTGAAATTGACCTTGGTGTGTGTTCGGACCGTTAGCGACCGGATCTTTGGACTCGTGCGTGATGATCTGGAACCTGAAGCCTCAGGCCAGGTCGTACAGGTTTGTGGGGCATAAAGAGGGCGTGACCTGCGTCCACTTCTCACCGTCAGGGCAGCTCGTGGCCTCGGCCTCCAGAGACAGGACAGTCCGGCTGTGGATCCCCACAGTGTGAGAGCTCCGCCCTTATGTCACCCTTATACATCAACTCTGGCAGTCCTGCGTAAGAACTCTGTGTGTGTGTGTGTGTGTGTGTGTGTGTGTGTGTGTGTGTGTGTGTGTGTGTGTGTGTGTGTGTGTGTGTGTGTGTGTGTGTGTAGGAGAGGAGAATCAGCGGTGTTTAAAGCTCACACCGGGACCGTTCGGAGCGTGCACTTCTCCGCCGATGGACAGAGCTTAGTCACGGCGTCCGACGATAAAACTGTCAAAGTGTGGACGGTGCATCGTCAGAAATTCCTCTGCTCTCTCAGCCAGCACATCAACTGGGTCCGCTGCGCAAAGTACGTAACCTTTACGATATTTTAAAGATGAATGTCAACTACCGTTCCATCCCTCACACTGACGTGTGTCTGTTACGTTCCCTTTTCCCCGCTCCCTATAGTTTTATTATATATTCTGTTCAATTTATTCTGATCTACAGTGGGGCAGAAAAGTATTTAGTCAGCCACTGATTGTGCAAGTTCTCCTACTTAGAAAGATGAGAGAGGTCTGTCATTTTCATCATAGCTACACTTCAATTATGAGAGACAAAATGAGAAAAAAAATCCAGGAAATCACATTATAGGATTTTTAAAGAATTTAATTGTAAATTATGGTGGAAAATAAGTATTTGGTCACTAACAAAAGTTCAACTCAATACTATGTAACATAACCTTTGTTGGCAATGACAGAGGTCAAATGTTTCCTGTTAGTCTTTGCCAGGTTGGCACACACTGTAGCTGGTATTTTGGCCCATTCCTGAATGCAGATCTCCTCTATAGCAGTGATGTTTTGGGGTAACGCGGACCTTCAACTCCCTCCACAAATGTTCTATGGGGCTGAGGTCTGGAGACTGGCTAGGCCACTCCAGGAGCTTCAAATGCTTTTTACGGAGCCACTCCTTTGTTGCCTGTGTTTGGGATCATTGTCATGCTGGAAGCTGGACAGCTCTTTGGTCTTGGCCATGGTTGAGTTTGGAGATTGACTGTTTGAGGATGTCGACAGCTGTCTTTTATGCAGATAACGAGGTCAAACAGGAGCCATTGAAACAGGTAACGAGTGGAGGACAGAAGAGCTTCTTAAAGAAGAAGATCTGTGAGAACCAGAAATCTTGCTTGTTTGTGGGTGACCAAATACTTATGTTCCACCATGATTTACAATTAAATTCTTTAAAAATCCTACAATGTGATTTCCTGGGTTTTTTTTTTCCTCATTTTGTCTCTCATAGTTGAAGTGTACCTATGATGAAAATTACACACCTCTCTCATCTTTCTACGTAGGAGAACTTGCACAATCAGTGGCTGGCTAAATACTTTTTTTGCCGCACTGTGAGTATAATTACATTTTCTTTGATTATTCCCCACTATAATCAGGTTCTCTCCGGACAGCAGACTGATCGTTTCCGCGAGTGATGACAAAACAGTGAAGATTTGGGACAAAAACAGTCGCGAGTGCATTCACTCTTTCTGCGAGCACGGAGGGTAGGTATAGTGCATCTTACACCCATCCTGCACCGAGTGACGTTCTGTAACGGAGCCGATGGTTCGTAGGTACGTGACTGAGGCCGAGTTCCACCCCAGCGGGGCATGTGTAGCTGCTGCCTCTACTGATAACACCGTCAAAGTGTGGGACATTCGAACCAACAAACTGCTGCAGCATTACCAAGGTAATCACCTCTAACCGGCCTGCAGAGGGCGCCTCGGGATTGCTTTAAAAATTTCAACAATGTGGGTGATGTCATCGTAGGAGGGTGTCCTCAGATGGCACCCTGCGTGTGTGTGTGTGTGTGTTATATCATACAAAGCAGCACAAAAACATTCGATTTAAACCTGTTTTGTATTTCTATATATCGTTATTTCCGTTATTTAGTTTAATCCACTCAGAGGAAAAACATCAAACTGAGCATTCAAAAAATTTAACAAACAAGAAATATGGTCTTCACTCGAAAAGCTTTTAGACTTTTGAACTGAAAGTACATTGGCTTTATTTCGAATAACTAAATTGTGTAAAGTTTTAAGTTTCAGCGCTTACCTCGTCAGCCTAAGATGAGTGCGATTTCATCGTAAGGTTACGAAAACATTTAAAACATAACGTCTTCAAGAATACCATTTGTTCTTAAGAAAAGAGTTAAGGAAAAACAAGATCATTCTTAAGATAAGAAGTTATTTTGAGGAATAACAATTTTCAGTAACTTCTTTTTCTTTAGGAATGAAGTTACGATTTTCCTTCTTAAGGCACTTTTGTGAATTCGGTCGTGTGTGTGTGTGTGTGTGTGTGTGTGTGTGTGTGTGATAATACCAGTACACAGTGGACCCGTCCACAGTCTGTCCTTCCATCCGTCGGGTAATCACCTGATCACGGCCTCCAGTGATTCCACACTCAGGATCCTGGACCTGCTGGAGGGCCGCCTGCTCTACACCCTCCACGGTCACCAGGTACACGCCTACAGATCAGTGTGTGTGTGTGTGTGTGTGTGTGTGTGTGTGTGTGAGTGAGAGTGTGAGTGTGAGTGTGTGTGTGCGCTGATTGTCTCAGAAGAACAGTTTAAATTTTAACCTTTATTTCTGAGGGTTATTATTTGGGGAGGGTATTTGAAGCACAGACACACTGGGACTCAGTAATGCATGAGTAATGCCAGGAGCCTTCACGCTGCTTTTAACCCCACGTATCCCGGGCAGGGTCACGGGGGGGTCCAGACCTTGTCCCAGAATCCACAGTCTCCCCTCCCTTCCTTACCCTGCAGAATAGTCTTAGCAAATGAAATGATCTTATATCAGGTTTTATTTTTTCTCATTTTTTCTCTCTGTTTAGATTTTTTTTTTTTTTTTTTTACAGTGCACTGAAAGTGCAAGATTTATTTTGCTTACAGTGGTGTGAAAAAGTGTTTGCACCCTTCCTGATTTCCTTTTTTTTTTTTTTTTGCATGTTTGTCACACTTAAGTGTTTCTGAACATCAAACCAATTTAAATATTAGTCAAAGGCAACCCAAGTGAACACAGTTTTTAAATGAAGGTGTTTTATTAAGGGAGAAAAAAAGTCCAAACCTACATGGCCCTGTGTGAAAAAGTGATTGCCCCCTAAACCTAATAACTGGTTGGGCAGCAACCCTTGCAGCAACAACTGCAACCAAGCGTTTGCCATAACTTGCAATGAATCTTTTACAGTGTTGTGGAGGATTTTTCTCCACTCATCTCTGCAGAATTGTTGTAATTCAGCCACACTGGAGGGTTTTCCAGCACGAACGACCTTTTTCAGGTCATGCCACAGCATCTCAACAGGATTTAGGTCAGGACTTTTTTACACCAGATGTAATGGGACACACGCCTTCCAAAGAGTTCAATGTTTGGGTAATTTTGGTGGGCCGGCCACTCCTGGGAAGGTTCACCTCTGTTCCATGTCTTCACCATTTGTGGATAATGGCTCTCACTGTGGTCCGCTGGAGTCCCAAAGCTTTAGAAATGGCTTTATAACCCTTTCCAGACTGATAGATCCCAATGACTTTCTTTCTCAGTTGTTCCTGAATTTCTTTGGCTCTCGGCTTGTGTAGCTTTTAAGGATCTTTTGGTGTCCTTCACTTTCAGGCAGGTCCTATTTAAGTGATATCCTGATTGAGAACAGGTGTGGCAATAATCAGGCCTGGGTGTGGCTAGAGACAGTGACCTCAGGTGTGATAAACCATAGCTATGTCTTAACAAGGCGGGGCAATCACTTTTTCACAGAGGGCCATGTAGGTTTGGATTTTTTTCTCCCTTAATAATAAACACCATTTAAAAACTGCATTTTGTGTTTACTTGGGTTGCCTTTGACTAATATTTAAATTGGTTTGATGTTCTGAAACACTTAAGTGTGACAAACATGCAAAGAAATTGGAAATCAGGAAGGGGGCAAGCACTTTTTCACACCACTGTATTTGTTTTAATTTTAGAAGAACTGCCTCATTCACCCTCACTTTATATTACTTTTTTAAATCTTATTTTAAGTACATTACTGCTAAAGTTAAACACAAAAGGTAAAAAAAAAGTAGTCATTTTTTTAAATTGATTTAAGAATAATAAACATTTTTGATGTTTTTTATAGTTGTTATATAGTTTTTTTTAATAGTGTTTATAAATAACATTTTTTAGTTTTATTATATATACATATATATAAAGCAACTTCAGTGACCTTAAGTTATTCTAAAGTTTTTTTTTTTTTTTTTTTACACAAATCTTTACTTAATTCCTTTAGTTATTTACTTATCAGTACCTTTTTGAGGCGAGGCGTGAATGCTCCCGGTCGGTAGGCGGTGAGAGAGTTTGGCGGGACAGACGCTGTGCAGCGTGAGTGTGAGACGGTCCGACCGAGCTCTGATTAGTCAGCGCTGAAGTGGAACAGTCTGTCTCTGCCATGTGTCGTCTGCTCTGCTCTCTCTCGCTGTCTGTCTGTCTGTGTCTCTCTCTCTCTACCCCACTGAGCTTCTTTATCACTTATTTATTTATTCATCAGCTTTAAAACTTACAAAGCAAATCCTGAATTAACAAACTGGATCAGGAGAACAACTCAGATAAATAAAAGAAAGTGTTACGAAACCATCGGAAACCAGGAATAACAACAGATCATCAGGGAGGGGCGTGGGTACCAGACCCTTATTTAAGAGTGATTCATGAGCTCTGTGGCTTCAGGGTGTGTAGATTAGAGACACACACACACACACACACACACACACACACACACACATGTTGTTTAACTGATTGTGTCCTAGATTAGCCAAGTCCCAGAGTTTTTAGTTCCAGACTCTGATTTTATAAAGGCTGGGGATCTTACACATACTTAAGAATAATCAATCAGTAACTAAAAACCAGCATCATCTGTAAAATAAACAAAGAGGCTTCTTAAGTCCTGTAACGGGGTCTTAAGCTCAAATGGAAACACATTTCATTATTTTATCTACAGGATTACACTTAATATCTTATTTCATAAAGAAAGAACGGAAATAATGGAAAAAGAACGAAATAGAATAAAAGACAAAAAAATATAGAAAAAGATACAGACAAAAAGATGAAAGGAGGGAAAAAAGAAAAGCAAATAATTACCTAAGAAAAGCAGAAAAAATGTAGTGCTGAAATGGTTAAAGGGAAAAAGAAAGAAGAAGGAGGAAAATAACAGAAAAACAGCAAAAAAGCAAAGCATGAAAAGCTAAAGAAAAGTAGAAGATGCAGAAAGAGAAAGAACAGATAAAAAAAGAAAAACAAACAAAAATGAAAGAAATAATAAAAAAACAATCAAAAGCAGAGAAAAATGAAAGGAACAATAAACAATAAACATTTTAAAAGGAATAAAAGACAATATGATCACAAAAATAATAATAATAATAAATAATGTAAAAGAAAAAAAGACCAGGAATAAGTATATAATGTAACTAAATCCAGGATGAAAGGCGAAACAAATAAAGAAAGGAAGGAAAAAACAAAAGGAAAATAACTTTAATAAAGACCAAAACAAATATTATGGAAAATTGGAAAAAGAAATAAAAGGAAAAACATAGAAAAACAAAAAGTAAAATAAGAAAACAAAAAAGAGGGAAAATAGAAAAGTAATGACTAAAGGAAAAATAAAGTAGTGTGAGAAATAAGGCAAAGATAACAAAAAAATTAAACAAAAAAGAAAAAGAGAATATATAACAAGAAAAAATCAACAACAAAGAGAAGATTAACTCTTTTTTTTTCCTGTGTTATCAGTGTTTGAATGTGATCTTTTTGATCTTTGGAGTGCAGTCATTTATATGATGCGTCTATAAAGCAGTAACTGTAGAAATAAATGTTGGACGGTAAAAGGCAGTGTTTGCATGACTTGGTCAGATCCCTGTAGCTCTGAAAATCCCCTTGAGCTGCAGCCTCCACACGCTCCATGCATTCAGTCACCTGTTCCAGGTAGAGTCATTCTGAGACGGGTTCATCTGGGGACGGAGCAAGGCATGAGTCACGTATGAGTCACACACACACACACACACACACACACACACACACACACAGGCTGTAGGTGTGTGTTCAGGTCTGTTTCTGTAATCTGACTCAGTCCTGTATCGCTAAGCGCGTTAATCCTTTAATGAGTGTCGGTGAGACGTGTGAGATTTAAACTAATCCTAAGCAAAGCCTAAATCTAAATTAATACTGTAAGCAAATCAGCAAATTCAGTTCTGATTATTCATAAAGTATTAAAGAAATGTGTAAGGTGAATAGAACACAAAACTATATGTGTATTATAACGGGTTTAATTGGTTAAGATCAAGGTTTAAACTTAAGCTTAGGAATATGATGAAAGAATTTAGGAGTCGTGGAAGCGTCTAAGGATATTCATAAATATGCATATTATAGTTATCTTCTGTTATCTGAAGTCCAAACTGACTAACCTAGGACGACAGTGGCAAGGAAAATTCCTAAACATAACTCAGAAACCGTGCTAGGACCAAGACTCAAAAACAAGACTTACGATAATATTAAATATGGCTGATTTTTTCAGAACATAAAGACAGCCATCCTGATCCACCTTACACAGCAATGCATGCTAAAGAGAAAAGAAAGGGGGGAATAAATTTATCCTGAAAGTAAAAGAAAGACTTGAAGGAAAAAAGCAAGCAAAGAAACCTAAAGAGACAGAAGAAACATTATTTAGTTAACAAGAGCTTTCTTAAGGGAAGTCTTGCAGAGGTTCTTAAGACAAACACTGAGACGTTCGTAAGAATGTTCTTAACATGCAGTTCTGTAAGAAAATCTTCGTTGTTTTGTTACGTAGGCTACGTTGCTTTCTAGAGCGTACGATATACAGGGTGAATTTGTATGTAGCGTTATTTCTGTTATTTACTTTAAATCTCTCAGGAAAAACATCAAACCAAGTGTTCAAAATATTTCAACAAGCAAGGAATGGAGGAGATGATGGGGGAAAAATCCTCCTTGGACAATAATATTGTCCCTAATGTTTCAGAATACCACTTGTTCTTAGAAAAGAGTTCTAGAAAGTAAAGATAAAGAAAAAAATAAACCTCATTCTTAAGAAGCTGTTTTGAAGAATAACACTTTTTCCTAATTTCTCAAGAATGAGGTTGAAGACAGAAGTCTGCATTGTTTGTTTATTTATTTATTTATTTATTTATTTGCGTGCGTGTGTGTGTGTGTGTGTGTGTGTGTGTGTGTGTGTGTGTGTGTGTGTGTGTGTGTGTGTAGGGTCCTGCAGCCTGTGTGGCGTTTTCCAGAGCTGGAGATTTCGTTGCGTCCGGGGGGTCGGATGAGCAGGTGATTTCTCTTCATTTCTGTATGTGTTTTTCTAACGGAGCAGCTTTATTATTAGTGTCTCCATCCACAGCCCCAAACCAAGGGCGCCAGCAGCAAGGAAAATCCCCAAATGTCATGAGCCTATGTGCAGTTAATCCCCTGACGCTGTGTTTGTTTAATGCAGAATTATGTGTAATGTTTTCTGTTTTCATATTTACTAATTGAAATTTATTAATTTAAGTTTTACATTTTGTATTATTTATTTTGTAGACACATTTATTTATTTATTTATTTATTTATTTTAGTTTTATTGTTAGTTTTTTGTTTGATTTTAGTATCGTTTTGTGTGGACACATTTATTATAATTATTTATTTTAGTTTTATTCCAGTTATAGATTTAGTATCATGGTTATGATATTTATTTTAGTTTTATTAATTCTAGTTTTAGATTTAGTATCATGATTAAGATCATTTTTAATTATTTTTAATTAAGTTTTAGATTGTGTTGTCTGTAGACACATGGTTATAGTATTTTAGTTTTTTAATTTTAGTTTTAAATTGAGTGTTATTTTGTGTAGAAAAACAATTTAGGTTTTATTGTTTTATTTTTTGTTATTTTCTGTAAACATATGGTTATGGTATTTTATTATATTTATTTTTAATAAGTAAAATAAATTAATTTTATAAATAGTTTTAGATTTGGTATCATGGTTTTGATATGTATTTAAAGTTTTAAGTTTTAGATTTAGTATTTTCTTTAGACGCATGGTTATGGTATTTTTTTTGGTTTTATTAACTTTAGTTCTAGGTAAATATTTTTAATTCTAGTATTATTTTGTGTAGATATGGTTTAGCCTTTCTTGTTGTATTTTTATTATTTTTTTGTTGACTTATGGTTATTATATTTTATGATATTTATTTCTTTTTATTTTTTAGTTTTAGATTTAGTGGTTTTGTGTAGACACACGGTTATGATGCTTTAGTTTATGTACACAGCTTTGTTTGTATTTGGTTATTTCTTTTATCGGTAATTTTAATTATGATGTGAAATTTGGGATAGACTTGAGACCTTCCATGGGAACAAGCGAGTGTAAAAACGGGAGGGAAAATCTGGTCTATAGTGTATAATCACTTCGAAATACTTTAGTGTGTGTGTGTGTGTGTGTGTGTGTGTGTGTGTGTGTGTGTGTGTGTATACAGGTGATGCTCTGGAGGATGAACTTTGACAGTCCAGGTTTCGGTGATGTGCTGATGAAGCAGAAGCTCTGTACCATCAGCTCAGAGGTGAAAGATTTAGAATTAAAATTGTTTTATCCTCAGTCCTTATGCAGTCCTGCTGTAGGCACAGGCACGGGCACGGGCACGGGTACAGGGATCATATCAGACCTGAGATGTAATCTCAACCTGTCCTTAGTAACGCATTCAGTCCTTTAGTGGAAATCCTGCAGGTAGCAGTCAGGAATCCGTCCAGCTCTAAGCACGGCTCAGTAAGGTTACAGGGGGGCACCCACGGATATTTATTTATTTTGAGTTTTATTCATTCAATTTTAGATTTAATGTTACATTGTGTAGACGTGTAGTTATTACTTTTATTTGTTTATTTTGGTTTTATTAATTTTAGTTTGAGATGGTATTATTTTCTGTAGACACAGTTATGATACTTATTTATTTTGGTTTTATTAGTTTTAGATTTAGTGTTTTGTGTAGATGCAGTTATGATATTTAATTCAGTTTATAAATTTTTGTTTTAGATTTAGTATTATTTTTCTGTAGACAAGTGGATGTATTTGTTTTAGTTTAATTTGTTTAATTTTTAATGTACTATTATTTTTATTAATTTAGTTTAATATTAGTTTTAGATTTGGTATTTTCTCCGGAGATACATGGTTATGATTTTTATTTTAATTTGATTGATTTTAGTTTTAGATTTAGTACTGTTATCTGTAGGCCATGATATTTATTTATTTTAGTTTTATTAATTTTAAATTTAGCACCTTTTATAGACGGGTTATATTAATTCGTTTTTTTAGCTTTAGATTTATGATATTTAATTTAAAATGGAGCCCTGTTGTTTTTTAAGCTTGTTTTTATAATTGATGTCAGGAAACACAGAAAAACAAATAGAAATGTCTTTAGTAATAAAACCTGTTTGCTCTGACAGCACTGTTATTAAAACCAGACGCACCTTAAACACCCGGGGGTGATGGTGGCCCCTGAGCTCTGATAGGTCAATGGCTGTAGCTGTAATATAATCGTGAGCGCTTGTAGTTTATAGAGTAAGAACTGATGAGGTGTCGCTGCTGCTCTCAGCGCTTTAGATCCAGGATCTGCAGGAAACACCATTAGCACCGGTTAATTATTAAAGGCCGTGTCATGGAGAGGACGAATCGAAGACGCCGAGGTTTAAGGTTTCGGCCTGAGCGGGATCGAATGAACATCAACAAGGACAGAGTGAAGGTTTAACCCGACTTCACCTCGTACCGTGGACTCGGCGATCGATAGCGCCCAGCTTTTAGCTTCCACCTTATCAGAGGAGCAAAAGGAAACCGCAGGATTGAGATCTCGGAATAGATCAGATATAGAATAACATTTGCTAAAAATAAACCTGAACTGAAATAAAGCGTCAAATCACCATCTGCTCCTATAAAATCAGTTCTGTTATTTAGATCCAGCCCGTGCCTTCAGATAACTCAGGACTAAGACTTCTGCTTGGAGAATGATGGGCTGGGGGAGACAGGGTGACTCCTCATCCAGTTGTTCCTCCCTCAGACAAAAACACAGGTCTCCATGGTGATGAGCTACTGAGTAATAGAACGAAGCCTCTGGGCCCTCTCCCTGCCTTCATGGGTTCTGCTCTGTTCCTCTGACTTCCTTCCTGATCTACGGGCCCTTTACCATCGGTCCCCTTGGATTCCATCCTATTCTTCCGACTTCTGTCTTGTTTATCTGTCCTGGCTTCTGGGCCCTGTCCCCGCTTCCAAGGGTTCCGTCCCAGCCTGTGGACCCCGTCCCCACATCTAGGGGGCTCCATCCTGTTCATCTGATTTCTGTCCCAGCCTCTGACCCAGTCACTGCTCCCAAGGGTTCTATCCCAGCTTCCAGAACCTGTCCCTAAACCCAAAGGTTTCATCATGTTCATCCGAGTTCTGATTCCACCTGCAAACCCTGTTCCTGCTTCCAAGGCTTGCATCCTGTTTATTCAAGTTCCATCCCGGTCTCCGGGGCCCCATTCCCAATTACAAGAGTTCCATCCAAAAGTTTAGACCCGATTCCTGATGATCCATAATCTTACGCTCTTATTGAAGTTTGCTGATCATTAGTCATTAGTGTGTTTTTTCCCCAGTTTCATAACTTAATCGGTGTGGTAATGGGTCATTAACGACGTAATGTTCCCTGCAGAGGTTATGTAACTGCTTTCATTTAGAAAATCAACAAAGCACGTCGATTACGGCTCCAGGTTATAAAATATCAGTATGAGTTAATAATTATAAACATTACCGCCATTAGAGTTAAAGAACATTGAAGCTAATCAAACAAGTGGACGCTCCTGGTTCTTCCCTTCATAAGACGAATGTCTGGTGTGACCTTATTTTCACCGTCGATTGATAAAGATTGCTCTATAAAATCTCTCTCTGTGTTATTAAAGGTTTTAAGGCTTTTCTGCAGACGAGGTTCTGAGAACTCGTGGTGTCTCTCGCGTCTCTAAATGTCACCGAGGCTATTTAACTCGCCGGCTTTCACAGAAATGTTTTTTGCCGCTGCTCCTGGACGTTAATAGGCTCGTCATAATATAGAGGTGTAATTAAGCTGATGGGGGGCCATCGTTACACTCAGCAGGAGCTGAAAACCTGATGTTCTGCTCCTCTCTGTGGTGTTCTGACCTCCAGTGATCCTCTAGTCTGTAACACTCATAAATGCACATCTGTAATATTCTTAAATAGTTTACAATCGCTTCATTTGCTGCTCTGACCTGCAGTTATTTTATTACAGACACTGTGATTCAAGGTATTTCATGCTTTTTATTTCATTTGTTAATAAACATTCATTCTTTGGTCCAAATATCACCTGAACACCCCCCCCCCAAATATTTCAGAAACTAGGGCTAGTAATGAGAATTTAAAAAGCCTAAATAATTATGTGATTTCATTGTCATGATTTGGTCCAAAAGCAGCATCCACTAAAGGCTTTGAGGAGAAATGATGATCAGAGGATCTCCAGTATATCACCACGTGTGAGAAAATGAATTAAATGTTTAAAAACAATGTTCTTCAAAGAAAGACTGGAAGGGATTTGTATATGTCTCCTTCTACAGAGCATAATATCATTAAATGAAGAAATCTGGAGGAATTTCCTAAAAAGCCTAAACTCTAGATGGGTGATCTCCGCTCCCTCAGACGGCACTGCATCAAGAACCTCATTCATGAGTAGCTGATAGAACCACATGGGCAAGGGATTCCTTTATCAAACCTTTATCAAGCTCTACAATACAGAGTTACATTCACAAACGCCACTTAAAACGTTACTGTGCTAAAAAGAAGCCTTATGTTCTAACCATGTCCAGAAGGGGCGTCGGCTTCTCTTTGCTCAGAGGATCTGGGATGGCCCATACTCAGGAATGCTGTGTTGTTGAAGAATAAGCCGTGCAGGTGTGAGACCCTTAATTAATTCTGATTTATTCGATTCAGAATGAACATAAATAGTTTCTGAGTTTGGCTGAGCAGCAGATCTGAATCCTGCTCAAACATGTGCAGTGCATCACACTCAGATTATCTTTAACTACATTTGCAACACAAACCCATTTCCTGCGCTTCAGGTCTTTCTGTGTGTGTGTGTGTGTGTGTGTGTGTGTGTGTGTGTGTTTATAGGAAGTGGGTATTGATGGCTCTGTCACTGTTTCATTGGAGCCTCAGGAAATTTTCCACTGTTGGTTTTTCCAGTCCAGGTGATTCATCAGGAGGGTGTTAAAGTGTGAGTGTGTGTGTGTGTGTGTGAGTGAGAGAGAGCAGCTGCTTTAATGGTGAGCTGAATATAAATCCACTCAACAGGAGTTAATCTTTCTTTTTGAATGTGTGTAACCCAGTGTAACTGTACTTAAACCAAGCTGAATGCACACAACAACAACACCGCCTGAACATCCCCCAAACATCTCCCGAATATTGGCTAAATATCATGTTTCGTGTATAGTAAATGGAGCAAAAGGAGTTTTATCATCACAGATTTGCCAAAGTCAGATTAAAAAGCACTTTCCTAATTTAAAATTAGAATTAAAATGTGTTTAGTATTACTGGACATACATCTGTAGCTTTATACCAGCCTCTTCTAAGACGTCTATAGAATCTGATCTAACCCTATTGATTAGATTATATTAGATTATTGTTTA
Organism: Ancistrus triradiatus; assembly: GCA_025084515.1. NCBI lineage: Eukaryota > Metazoa > Chordata > Actinopteri > Siluriformes > Loricariidae > Ancistrus > Ancistrus triradiatus. Next base: position 178,736 of record JAJAGP010001448.1, read on the forward strand.
TTGATTTTGCTCGTATCATTGCAGTGTGTTTGAGTTTCTGCTCTGTCGGTGTTTTAAGGTGAAACGCCGCAAAGCAAACATTTATCGAGTCAGTATTGATTAGATCTGTCAGCAGAATGGAATAATTACCCCGTGTAACGAGCTCTGACCAAGGTGTGTGTGTGTGTGTGTGTGTGTGTGTGTGTGTGTGTGTGTGTGTTATCTGAGATATACGTGTGTGGTACAGTATGTAAATAACCAAAGTTTTATGGTTAAAAGGTTTGTTTTTAGATCAGATTTGTTCACTGTTTTTATTATGAAGGCATGTGACGAGTTTCAGTCCCTGGGGATGCTCTGTTATCCGTCCTCCCCTCCCTCAGACAGGCAGTCACATCAGTTCTGTTTTGTGCCGCTCGCTATTTTATTAAGTAAAGGCGTGCCGTAATGAAAGATCCCCGTTTGCTCTACGGAGTGTTTGATTCCGGTCACCTTTGTTCCACAGCCGGTGCTGTTTGTCTAAAAGTGAGATGCTTACACGGTAAATATTGACCTACCTGCAGGTGGGAGGAGCCACTCGAACTGCACCTGTATGCAAGATGTTTATAGGAGCAGGAAAAAAAACAGTTACCAAAATGGGATGCAAAACAGCTCCTTCATTCACACCTCCATCCTGATCTCACCTGGAGTGTTAGGGTATGGAGGTGTGACCCAGGCTGCCCCAGATTCTGTGTCAGGGGCTTCTGCTCTGCTCTGGGTCTGTTCCTAAAATTACTCTGGCTCAGAAAGGTTCAGAATGATTTTAGCTTCTTGATTAGATTGCTGAGACTCTGCGCTAGGACTGGACGTATTAAAAGCTCACCAAAAACCTCACAAGAAAATCCTACTTTTATTTCTTACCCTCAAAACGCTGACATGGCAACCCAGGGTGTTTCAATAATAGGTTGCTGCTTTAAGCACCAATTGATTAAAATTGGTTTATTTGGCAAAGTAGTTCTCATACAAACATTTTTCCAAAACTATTACAAACTAACATAGAACTGAAATAGAGCACGAGTCTAAGAGTCCTCAAATAATCGATAGAGGGCGCTAATTTTCCGATAAAAATGCACTCTGATGCGCTGGATATTCAGACGGAAACAGCAGTATAAATACATTATATAAGGGCGATTCTTTAAGTGGGGGCTCATTTTATGTTCGTAACATTTGAGAAATAAAATTAGCATTTTTATGCCTTATGCTATACTCAGTATTTTCTTTTTTCTCCCGTTATATCATATCATATCATTATTTTTCATCGTTATTAATTACTTGTTTGATTATTAATATTTTTGTTATTTTTTTATTTTTTTTATCATTTTTATAATAATTTTATTAGAATTGTTATAGTTAGTTGTATAATTTTCTGTGAATTAATTTATTTTATTTATTTATTTTATTACATTTTTTCTTACAAATCTCTTATTAGTCAAGTGATCTGAAATTTCTGTTCTTTTGTGGATTTATCAGTAGAGAAAGTAGTCTGGAAACTTTAAAAACCAACTTCAAATAAGACTCATGATAACATCGTGGATCGTGATCCAGGCTAAAAAAAAGAGCCACCCCTACTCGGGAGCTCACATTCTTTAAAACGCAGCGTTTAAAGCAAAAATATTCCCATGAAAGGAAAATTCACGGAACTTTTAGGAATACCCCAAGTCTCAATCGTGAGGTTGTGGCCTTTATTGCTCATAGATGTTTCCACTTCACAATAAGAGTCCTGAGCATATTTAATGGACTGACCAGTATATATTTTGTCGTCAGGCTGCAGAATCGAGTCACGGCTCAGTTCGAACCTTCCACACGTCTGACGGACTCACTGCTCCACCTCCACCCGCCGGACGGGGTCCAGATCACCCGGGGCAGGACGGAGTCACTCCAGCTGTTACTCAAACTCTGCAGCACATCGTAGCTCAGCTCGATGTCCTCACACAGGTACCCCATATACATACACACACACACACACACAAATTAATCATTAAAACATCACTTCACTTTGAGCAGTTACATTCTGAGGAATGTTGTGTAACAAAGCAGCATCCGTTTTGATTTTCTGAGTGTGTGTGTGTGTGTGTGTGTGTGTGTGTGTGTGTACTCAAGGACTGCTTTACTACACGACTCCTACTCTTTACAGCTTCATAAACTATTTATTTAAATATTATTTCACAGTGCAAATATTTAAACTCTACATAATCCTCAAACATCTGCAGAATAAAACACTAATAATACAGCTGCTGCCTCAGCTGGAACATAAACTACAGACTGCTAAAGTATTTATATTTAAACCATACAGTGGGGCAAAAAGTATTTAGTCAGCCACTGATTGTGCAAGTTCTCCTACTTGAGGTCTGTAATATTCATCATAGGTACACTTCAACTATGAGAGACAAAATGAGAATTTAAAAGAATTTAATTGTAAATCATGGTGGAAAATAAGTATTTGGTCAATAACAAACAAGCAAGATTTCTGGCTCTCACAGACCTGTAACTTCTTCAAGAAGCTCTTCTGTCCTCCACTCGTTACCTGTATTAATGGCACCTGTTTGACCTTGTTATCTGTATAAAAGACACCTGTCCACAGCCTCAAACAGTCAGACTCCAAACTCAACCATGGCCAAGACCAAAGAGCTGTCGAAGGACAGCAGGAAGAAAATTGTAGACCTGCACCAGGCTGGGAAGAGTGAATCTACAATAGGCAAGCAGGTTGGTGTGAATAAATCTACTGTGGGAGCAACTGTAAGACATACAAGACCAGTGATAACCATTGAGACAATTGTGAGAGCCAAAAATTTTGCTTGTTTGTGGGTGACCAAATACTTATTTTCCACCATGATTTGCCATTAAATTCTTTAAAAATCCTACAATCTGATTTCCTGTTTTTTTTTTTCTTCTCATTTTGTGTCTCATAGTTGAAATGAAAATTACAGACCTCTCTCATTTTTTTAAGTAGGAGAACTTGCACAATCAGTGGCTGACTAAATACTTTTTTGCCCCACTGTATTTGACGTGTATGAATTAATGTAGTATGAGTTCTTTTGTTATACATTTTAATTAATAGCCAATTACTTTATGTAATTTATTGTTTGATATTAATATTTGTTAAAATTGTAATATAATTTTATTATATTATAATATTAACCTAATTTTATTATAATTGTTATTTTTTATATTTATTTATTTATTGTAGTTAATATAGTTTTATAATTACATTTTAAAAATTTATTTTAAGTGTATGAATTAATTGATTTTATTTATGTTTTATTATCTATAAGTTTGTATGATCTGTACATTTTTTTCTGCATTATAATTATTATACCCAATTAGCTATATTTCATATTTCACCTATTATATCTTTTCAGGGGTTTTTTTGTCAGTTTTTAATTGTTTGTTTTATGATTAATATTTTCCATGTAATTATTGATTACTTTCATTTTGTCGTTTTGTTTAATTGTCCCATGGGGGGCGTGGTTCCTACTCCCTGCAGGGGACAGCAGTCCTTCACGGGGCTGATGGAGGTCGCTGTTCTTTAAATATACTGTTTTAAACATGCAGTACATTCTTCCACCACTTGAGGGAGCAGAGTAAAACTGAGACATCAGAACAAAATGAACTGATTGTTAAAATGAATATCATGAGTTAAGAGAGTGGTTATTAATTACTTAAAGAAATAAGAATGAATTAAAAAGCTTTAGGCTCATTAGCTGCTGTAGCTTCTGCTCCCTCTCTCTCTCTCTCTCTCTCTCTTCTCTCCCCCCCCCAACCTCTCTCTCTCTCTCTACTGATTATTGCTTATTGATCATTTCCTCTCTATAGAGGAAGGAAACATTAAACTCTGTGACTCCCTCAGGGTGAAACACGATTTTCTCCAAGGTCAGAAGCATCACGAATCAGCAACATTCAGCATCAGTCTCTCACCACACACACACACACACACACACACACACACACACACGCACGCGCGCGCGCACAAGGAAAACTGAGGTTTACTAAATCTATCGTGTTGTTTAATGTCTAACCTATTCATCTTTATTTTATTCTCTTACCAGGATTAAAGCTATATCAGTATAAAACTAGAGTAAATACACTTTAAGAATGCAAACATCTTCATGAATATCTGCTTATTTATGTGTAATAATAAAATAAGCCCTTGTCGTCATCAGACGATTTCCCAGCTGCTCCCATTTGGGGTCGCTCAAGGGGATCATCCCTCTACCCTGTCACACCACCCACCTGCATCCCCTCCCTCAGTACAGATCATTAGACTTTACACTGTAACATAGCATGTATAAGCAATACTAAAAAAATTATTATTTTTGTGTTTTCTTTTCCTATTATTATTATTATTTTTTTTTTACCTTTTCTAATTACCTTTGATTTTTACAAAAAACAAGACCTGTTTTATTTTACCATTTAAATAGTAATTGTTTCAATAAAAAATAAGTAAAATAAAAAATGTACTGACTTATTTTGTTGTTATTTTGCCATTGACAGTGAAAACGGGATCAGGATGATGATGTATGAATATAAAACTCTTCATTTATTCTGTTAGGAATACAAATATTTCCAGTGAGAAATTCTCTATTCATTTCAGTTTATTGCTATATGATCATTATACTTAGGGAAATACATTTGTTTTAGTTTTTTACTATGGTTCACAACAGTTGTTTTTCACTTGTAAAAAAATGTAACTGTAAATTCGAAACACAAAGTGAAATAGAAAATGATGGAGATCTGGTCCTTAATGTCTGAATACAGAAGCAAATCCCCGATAATAAGAGCAGAGCAGAAGTGTGATGCACAAAGAATCGATTTCTTAATCTCATTTGGAAGCTCTTCTGCTCAGAGATCATGGGGCTTCTCTCTCCCTCTCCCTCTCTCTCTCTCTCTCTCTCTCTCTCTCTCTCTCTCTCTCTCTCTCTCTCTCTCTCTCTCTCTCTCGTCTCTCTCTCTCTCCTCTCTCTCTCCTCTTCTCTCTCTCTCTCTCTCTCTGTTCTCTGTCTGCAGACGGTGTCGAGTTTGAACAAGAGGCCTTTTCTCTGACTGAAGATAACTGAAGGAATGTTTCGAAAACCAAATCAAAATCAACCAACATCTCCAAACCAGAACAGATCCAGAACCAGAACTCTAACATCTCACACATCAGGTCTCTCTCTCTCTCTCACTATTTAATCTGATCTATACCTTTAAACATTTCTGTTGTTGTTGTTGTTGTTGGATTTGTATCTGCATTTCTGTGTGTGAGATCAAAGCCGTGTGATTTTAAATAAACCTTTTGGACTGATCACTCCTCACTTTGAACGTTGCTCTGTTTAACAGATTTTATTTTATGAAATGAATTCATTCACACACTTTGATTAATTATAACAAAATGAATATAAAAATAATTAATCATTAAAGTAAAATAATTATAACAAAACACTTATAAAAAAAAAGTATAACAAAAATATTAATTATCAAACAAGTCATTAAAAATGACAAAAAAATGATATCATTTCCTGGCGCCTGTCCCGCCGGATGCAGTGTCCGCCCACCGCCCCTCGACGCGGCCGAGAATACTCCAGCCGACGCGTCGCTCCGTCTGTCACCAGAGACCCCACTCCCACCAGGCCAATTTAGTGTAATCAATTAACCTAACGCATGTCTTTGGACTGTGGGAGCAAACCGGAGTACCCGGAGTAAACCCACGCAGACACGGGGAGGACCCAGGCCACTCCACCCTGGGATTGAACCCAGGACCTTCTTGCTGTGAGGTGGCGATGCTACCCACCGAGCCACTGTGCCGCCCGACAAAAAAATTATATAATAGGAGAAAAAAGAAAATCTTACTGGGGTATAATTATAACGCATAAAAAAGATTAATATCAAATCACACAAAATGATATGATCTCGTATAAACAATAAAAGTAAATTAATTCATACTCTTCTAATGATTATTTGTAATAAAAATGTCTAAAAATTAATTAAAACAATTGTAATTACTAAAATAATTATAACAAAACTGTTAGGAAAGTAAAATATTATAACCAAAATATTAATAATCAAACAAGTCATTAATAATGACAAAAAATTGTCATATACCGAAATAATGAAATTCTTAATTTCCTCAAGCATATCCTGTGTTTCAGAGTCTCCCGAAAAGGTCCAGATAGAGTAATAGCAACCAGGCCAGGTACATAAATCCCACAGACGGGACGTTTCAGCAGTAAGAGGATCTGGCAACTATGTTTGATTCCCTAACCTGAGTGCATGCACAGACTGAGAAAACCCCCTCTCTCTGTCTCTCTTTCTGTCTCTCTAGACACTCTCTCTCTCTCTCTCTCTCTCTGTATGCTGATAACATCTGGATAATTTTTTCCTTTTTCCCTCCTGGATTGCTTGTTTCTCGGTTTGCACACAGCCTCGTGTCGTTGAGTTCACATCCAGTCTGGCTCTGTTCTCTCAGCCTTTCATCGTCTAGCTCATATTAGAAGAGATTCAATCAGTAACTTTAAGTTCTGCATTTTCACGTCCTTCTCATTTCCACTCAGGAGTGCCCAAGTGTTTTCCTAAAGCCGTACCTTTCGGTTTTGGGGTAGAGTTTTATTCTTTTCGGCGTGATGACGACTCTTTCTCACAGGTTCCTGTCTTCCAGTTTTGCTCCCCAAGATAAAAACAGGAACCATTTCTGTAACTGAACTCATTTAGAAACTCAACAAATGACTTTAACACTATGAAACATCCACAGACTGTCAGAGGGTAATACAGTGGGGCAAAAAGTATCCTTCTGGATCATCCATATGCTCTCTGGCAAACTTCAGACGGGCCTGGACATGTACTGGCTTAAGCAGGGGGACACGCCTGGCACTGCAAGATATGTGTTCCTCTCAGCGTAGTGTGTTACTGATGGTAGCCTTTGTTACTTTGGTCCCAGCTCTCTGCAGCTCATTCATCAGGTCCCTCTGTGTAGTTCTGGGATTTTTGCTCACCGTTCTCATGATCATTTTGACCCCACGGGATGAGATCTTGCGTGGAGCCCCAGATCGAGGGAGATTATCAATGGTCTTGTATGGCTTCCATTTTCTTACAGTTGCTCCCACAGTAGATTTATTCACACCAACCTGCTTGCGTATTGTAGATTCACTCTTCCCAGCCTGCTGCAGGTCTACAGTTTTCTTCTTGGTGTCCTTTGACAACTCTTTGGTCTTGGTCATGGTTGAGTTTGGAGTCTGACTGTTTGAGGCTGTGGACAGGTGTCTTTTATACAGATAACAAAGTCAAACAGGTGCCATTAATAAAGGTAATGAGTGGAGGACAGAAGAGCTTCTTAAAGAAGTTGTTACAGGTCTGTGAGAGCCAGAAATCTTGCTTGTTTGTGGGTGACCAAATACTTATTTTACACCATGATTTACTATTAAATTCTTTAAACATCCTACAATGTGATTTCCTGGATTTTTTTTTCTCATTTTGTCTCTCATAGTTGAAGTGTAACTATGATGGAAATTACAGATCTCTCTCATCTTTCTAAGTAGGAGAACTTGCACAATCAGTGGCTGACTAAATACTTTTTTTGCCCCACTGTATATGGTTGAGAAACATTTGTAATCAATAAATACTAAAACTCTTTAAAGTACAGATTTACATTTTCTCATCCCTAAACTAAAGATGAAGCTCTTCTTCACTCACTAACCATATTTCAAGCATCACTGACTTTATGCTCGTAAGAAACACTGTGACCAGACTCAAAGTTCCAGAATGCAGTGTGGCTGGACTGCATTAGTCTCCAGCGTGTATGGCCACAAAGCTTTCTGGGTAGTGTAGACAGAGGCTTATTAAAGCTAAATATTGTGAATACCAAATATATAAATATTTAAGGATTTGATTGAATAAATTAAATGTTTTTAAATAAGTGGGGGCGGGGGGGGGGTATAGAAAATATTAAACTAGTAAATAATATACATATTTTAACCTTTTTATTTAATTAAAAGATTGATTAGTTTTTCTGGAAAAAATCTAAAACTCATGAGTGAAACTTAACATTAATAAACTATTATTCTGTGCTAAAATAAAAATGGAATATATTCTCTAGGATGTGTTTATGAATAAACAAACGTAACATTTATTATAACATTTTGTATAAATATTTATTTTCTATAAAAAAATAAAATAAACAAATACAAGAAGTAAATAAATTCTCTAGTGTGTATTTATAAATAAATAGAAGAAGCATTTGATATAGCATGTATAAATATTTAATTTAATTAAAAAAGGTTCTATAGTAGCAGTAAATAAATTATCTAGTGGGATTATAAATTAAATAATTAATTGAACTTATAACTTGGATAAATATTTATTTTAATAAAGCAATAAAAATATAAGATCAAGGTAAATATTTAAAATACATATATTTATTTTTAATAAAAAAATAATAAATACAATAATTAAATTCTCTAGGCTGTGTTTTAAAATAAAGTTGATATTTATTATACCTTATTAAATAAATATTTATTTGTAATTAAAAAAATAAAACAATAAATGCAAGAAGATGTTTTATGCAAATTAAATGCATTAAAAAAACAGTAAAAAAAAAAAAATCTAACTGGCAAAATAATTTTTTGTTGCTTTGGTGTTTAAAAAAAAGGAATATATTCTTACATGGTGGAAAAAATAATTTTCTAAAACAGTGACAAATAATAATAATAATAATAATAATAATAATAATAATAATAAAGACAAAATTACATTTAAAAAGTCTAACCAGGTCTAACCTGGCCTGGGTCCCGGGGCTGTGGGTCCTATCCCTCAAGAATGCAGGGGTGCCAGGGTGTTGGGGTTTGGTATGTTCTCCCCTGTGTCAGTATGTGATTTGGGGTGTAATCACCCCTCGATGCCCTTTTATGGTCTGTCAGGTTCCACTTTGACCTATAGCCCACCACCTTGACCTGGTATGACCATATAAGGAAAGGTATGTAGAGAAGCTGTAGGTAAATAAACAGGCTTAAGGCTCATGGTCATGTTTTCAGGCCACACCCACTCATCATGACCTGTCAGGGCGTCGGCTTCTTTTCATAAGCGGCCGAGTGACGTCAGGATTTGGGGAAGCCGGTTTCCTCTTTTGTTTCCTCTTTTGTGCTGCATCTCTCTCATGGTTTGTGAGCGCTGAGGCCTGACGAGCTGAGCTGTAATTAGCTCTAATTAAGCTCCGGCTCTGCAGGTTCTGTCAGTCTGAAGTGTTAACAGGAAGCTAAACCATCAGATGTGTGTGAGAACAGGAAGTGGGTTGAACCAGGCCATAAATACAGTGCTCAACAAACCAACAAATTTCATTTATAAAGGGTTAATAAAGTTCCTGTAACTGAGCCGCATCACCCCTCTGTATCCCTCCCTCTGATAAAGTAGATCCAGAGATACAGACCTTTATTTACTTACAGATTCATCATTGTTTAGCGATATTTATTCTTTCTTTAGTGGTTATTGATCGATTAGTTTGATCAGTTCTTAGGCGTCAGGCAGTGCATACGATCAGCTTCAGAAGTATTAGCACCCCGAGTCCAGAGGGGTCCAGATGCTTTGAAACAAGAGAAATCGTCAGGGTCTGAACCGAATATTAAGATTTAAGTGTGTGTGTGTGTGTTCACAGAATATATTAAAATAGTAAATGTACTTCTTATTTATAAAATGTACATTTTATTTACTTTAGATTGTTTCGTTCGTCTGTATTTGTAAAAAAAAAATCTGTAGAAAATTCATAAATAAAATTATTATTATTATTCTGCAGTTAAATAAATATGGAATAACAATATAAATGTTCTAGTATGTATTTATAAATAAATAAATTAAATATTTATTATAACTTATTCAGTAATCAATGCAACATTTATTATAACAATATTATGAGTATTTTAAATATAAAATCAATTTAAGAAGTAGATAAATTCTGTACTGTTTGTAAATAAATAAATTTAACATTTATTATAACTTATTAGAAAAAAATGTTTTGGATAAAATAAATAAATGCAAGAAGTAAATAAATTTTCTAGTGTGTTAATAAATAAATAACATTTATTATAACTTACTATTTAAAAATGTATTTTAATTAAAAAAATAAATGCAAGAAATAAATTATCTACAGTGTTTCTAAGTAAATAAATGTTATATCAATTTTTGCTTAGATTAATAAATACAAGAGGTAAATCCTCTAATAAATACATTTATTATTAGTTATTAAATGAATATACATAATGTAAATACAAAAAGTAAATACAAATTACAAATTTTAATAACAGTAAATATTCAAATAGTAGTAATTAAATATTTAATTACTAAATAAATATTTTTATACATTGTTATATGGTGAAATTAAACAGTGATAATAAATGATAGCTATAAATTTAAAGAAAATTATGAATGATATACTAAAGTTTTGCGTTTTCTAAACAAATAAATGTGATAGTTTACATAACACGTGTATAAAACTCGAGGCTTTGCCTTCTAATCTGGTTTAAGGCTTTGTTTCATGTCGTCCTCTAATAACCCTCTTACCTGTTATAAACTCTTTTTTTTATTGCTTATTGCTTTTGACTTTTGTTTGATGGGTTAAGTGGAATATTTTCCCAATTTTTGTAGTATAAACAAACAGGAACATGGCATCAGAGCCATGCAGGACGCAGAGACACAGGACAGTTAAGAAGCATTAAGTTGTAAATGATGATATATAGTTTGTTTTTAATCTTATTTAAACTCTTTGTGTTTAAATATCCAGACTGAGTTCTGTTACGGGTTCCCCGGACATTACATTCCTGTAGAGTGTTAAACAAGACCGAAGCGCCGGAGCGATAAAATGCTCTCTCTTCGTGTTGTAGTGAGAGCAGAGCCTCTGTGGTTGAGGCTGAAGGGTCTGATCAGACCATCAGAGGACTCAGACACAATAGCTGACAGTTTGGAGGATCCGTAACTCATCCGGACGAAGAAAAGGCCTTTTGTGTGCAGCTGTGCTGAAATCAGAATTTCCTCTTTTTCCTTTTTTTTTTTTTTCCTTGTTTTACGCTGGTAGCTGCGTCTTTCACAATACAGCCCTTAATCCGACCTGCGATCAGGAGGTGAATCCTGTATATAACGCCAAGCTGGAGTTATATCTAAGTGATTATATTATTAGAGAGAGAGGATAAGTTATTATAAGGATAAAACTGTACAATTAAAACGAAAGGAGGCTCTAGTTACCCTGTTAGGCTGAATCTAGCCAGGATACAAGGTTGTAGGTTCAGGTTCAGTATGGTATCCTGTGCCACATTTACCCACAGAGCCAGAGGTTGCTGGAGCTGGAGTCCCAGCTGGTCCCATAAATGCTCGATTGGTGATAAATCTGGCACCCGGGCACCAAGGAAGTGTTACAGTCTGACTGAGACAGTCCTGGGTGAGCATTATCCTGCTGAAACCACCAGCTGAAGCCCTGCCATGAGAGACAACACACAGGAAGTCCTGCACATATGGCTGATTTGTTAGTGCCCCTCGTATCACTGCTGGGGGTGACAGACTGTGTTAATCGATGGCTCTCCAGATCATCACACCAGCAGGTGGGGCAGGGTGTCGCTCCACATCAAAGGCAGGATTGAAGCGCCACCACGAGGCCCCCATACCCTAACCTGACCATCATCGGATCCCAAACAGAACCTGGATTCATCACTAAAGACCAAACGATTTGCGCTGTGACAACAAATTTCCTTTAGTATCTGGAAATGCGTTGGGCAGAGACGGTTGTGTAGTGAAGGTGCTGCCTATGTCTGAATGGTGGATAACTAAACTGTAGGGGCTTTAATTTATTTCTTTCATATTCTTTCTGTATTTTTTCTTTCTTTCTTTCTTTTCTCTTTAACATTAATTTCTTTCTTTCTTTCCTTCTCGCTTTCTTTTCTTCCATTACTCTGTAGCATTAATTTCTTTCTTTTTGTCATTATTTATTTATTTATTTATTTTGTTCTATTTTTCTTTCTGTATTTCATTAATTATTTTCTTTCTTCACTCCTCATGGTTCGTTTCTTTCATTCTTTTTTTTCTTTGTTTTCTCTTCAGCATTAATTAATTAATTTATTTATTTTCTCTTTAGCCTTTATTTCATTCCTTCTTTCTTGATGTTCTCTTTAGCGTTCATTTCTTTCTTTCTTTTTTCTTTCTTGCTTTCTTTTCTCTTTAGCATTAATTTATTTCCTTTATATTTTTTATTTATTTATTTTCTTTTCAACATTAATTTTTCTTTCTTTCTTTCTTTCTTTCTTTAGTCTTTAGCATTAATTTCTTTCTTTCATATTCTTTATTTATTTTCTCTTTAGTTTTCACGTCTTTCTTTCTTTAGCATTGATGTCTCTTTCTTTCCTTCGTTCTTTATTTATTTTCTCTTTTAGCATGAATTAATTTATTTATTAATTTATTAATTTTCTCTTTAGCCTTTATTGCTTTCTTTTTTCTTTTTCTTGCTGTCTTTTCTCTTTAGCATTAATTTATATTAATTTAACTTTCTTTATATTTTTATTTATTTTCTCTTTAGCATTAATTTCTTTCTTTTAAATTATTTATTTATTTATCTATTTATTTTGTCTTTAGCATTCATTTCTTTCTTTCAAATTATTTATTTATTTATCTATTTATTTTGTCTTTAGCATTCATTTCTTTCTTTCTTCAGCATTGTCTCTCTTTCCTTCCTTCCTTTTTTTTTTTCTTTTTCTTTTAGCATTAATTCATTAATTTATTTATTTTCTCTTTAGTGTTTTTTGTTTCTTTATTGCTTTCTTCCTTTCTTCCTGCTTGTGCTTGTTCGGCGGATCAAACAATCCTCTCTGCTGGGGGGCGGTCTGGGCCGTCCGGAGCCTGGTCACCGTGTATGGGTGCCCCCATAAAACCCCTGCTCCCAGCACCTCCTAGCAGCTCGGTCAGAACCGCCCAGATCCTGCCCTGCAATGATGCTCCCCTCTCAAAGTCTGTCACCAAGAGGTACACTACCCAAAAGCAGCCTATTAGAGCCTTTTTATAGGGCAGCGCTACAGGGTAAGCACATTTACGCCCTCTTGTGGCAAGGCCCAGTAATCATTTACAGATCAGCAGATCTGTGACAGAACTGTTTGCAGCAGCAGTCCCACATTTCTATCTGTGTGTGTGTGTGTGTGTGTGTGTGTGTGTGTGTGTTTTTATATATATA
>JAJAGP010001449.1:0-60178 GCA_025084515.1 Ancistrus triradiatus
TTTATTTATTGAGGAAAATGATCCAATATTACATATTAGTGAGTGATAAAAGTATGTGAACCTCTAGGATTAGCTGTTAATTTGAAGGTGAAATTAGGGTCAGGTGTTTTCAATCAATGGGATGACAATCAGGTGTGAGTGGGCACCCTGTTTTATTTAAAGAACAGGGATCTATCAAAGTCTGCTCTTCACAACACGTTTGTGGAAGTGTATCATGGCACGAACAAAGGAGATTTCTGAGGACGTCAGAAAAAGAGTTTTTGATGCTCATCAGGCTGGAAAAGGTTACAAAACCATCTCTAAAGAGTTTGGACTACACCAATCCACAGTCAGACAGGTTGTGTACAAATGGAGGAAATTCAAAACCATTGTTACCCTCCCCAAGAGTGATCGACCAACAAAGATCACTCCAAGAGCAAGGCGTGTAATAGTTGACGAGGTCGCAATGGACCTCAGAGTAACTTCTAAGTAACTGAAGGCCTCTCTCACATTGGCTAATGTTAATGTTCATGAGTCCACCATCAGAAGAACACTGAATAACAATGGTGTGCATGGCAGGGCTGCAAGAAGAAAACCACTGCTCGTCTGCAGTTTGTTAAAGATCACGTGGACAAGCCAGAAGGCTACTGGAAGAATGTTTTGTGGATGGATGAGACCAAAATAAGTCTTAAAAAATAAGTCATAAAAAGCGTTATGTTTGGAAAAAGGAAAACACTGCATTCCAACATAAGAACCTTATCCCATCTGTTAAACATGGTGGTGGAAGTATCATTATCACGCTGCACGGAGAACGAGGAGACAAACGCCAGCAACTCAAAGGTAAGGAGGTTTTATTAAGCACACAAGGACACAGGATACAGACAGGACGGGCAAGGAGCATGGAGGAGAGGTAGGGAACCAAGTGAATCGGCGAGAACAGGTAGGTGAGGGACGCTAAAATAGAGCAATGATGAATGAGTCAGACGGAAACAGGTGGAGGTGATTAGTAGTCGGGAGATGTGGATCGTACCAGATTGCGGGTGTGTCGATCCGGACTGCCGGTGGGCGTGACAGTGCCCCCCCCCCAAAGGCCGCATGCAGGAGGGAGCACGACGAGCGACAGCGGACCCCGAGGAGGACTTGCGCAGACGGCCGCGAGGCCTGGGAGCCGGGCGGTCAGGACGGGCTGCGTGGAACACCCGGACGAGGAGGGGGTCGAGGATGTCCTTGGCATCGACCCAGCTATGCTCCTCCGGACCATAACCCTCCCAGTCGACCAAGTACTGAAGCCGTGCACCCCGCCGACGGGAGTCCAGAAGGCGGCGGACGGTGTAGGCGGCGTTCCCATCCAGCTCCGCAGGCGGTGGCTGGTCAGAAGGAGAAGAGGCATCCAGAGGACCAGGCACCCAGGGCTTGAGGAGAGATACATGGAAGGCTGGACAGATACGAAGACGCGAAGGCAGGTCGAGCTTGTGTGTAACGTCGTTGATTTGCTTCACGATCTTGAAAGGTCCCAGGAAGCGAGGAGAGAACTAGGTACCGCCCTGCGTGCGTCGGAGGTCCCGTGATGAAAGCCAAACTCTGTCTCCCAGTTGGTAAGTCGGAGCGGAACGGCGGTGACGATCCGCGTGCCTTTTGTAGCGGCGGATGGCTTTGTCGATCCGCTGATGCACCTGACCAAATCTCCTCGCTGCGACGAAACCAATCGTCGACGGCAGATGTGTCAGATGGCGTGGAATCCCAAGGGACGAACGGCAGTTGGAATCCCAGGACACAATGGAACGGAGTGAGACCAGTAGCGGAGTGACGGAGTGAGTTTTGCGCAATCTCGGCCCAGGGAAGAAACAGGCTAAAGTCCAGCGGGTTATGCAGACAATAACACCAAAGGAACTTCTTCAACTCCTGGTTGGAACGCTCGCACTGGCCGTTAGACTCCAGGTGGTAGCCAGAAGAGAGGCTTACCATAGCCCCTAGCTTGTCAAAGAATGCGCACCAGACCACGGAGGTGAACTGGGGCCCTCGATCCAAGATGACGTCCTCGGGGATGCCGAAAAGGCGGAACACCTGCTGGAAGAGTACCTCTGCTGTCTGTAGAGCAGAAGGAAGTTTGACCAAGGGGATGAAGCGAACGGCACGAGAGAAGCGATCAATCATAGAGAGAATGGCGGTATACCCCTGAGATGGAGGGAGGTCAGTGATGAAATCAGGGCCATTGCGGTATAGGCAAGGGATGGAGCTGTCCGGAGGGAAGAGTACGGGGAATCTTGCACTGGGCACAGATACTGCAGGAAGCTACAAAGCGATGAATGTCCTTGCGCATGTTACGCCACCAATAGCGAGCGGCGAGCAGCTGATAAGTACGGGTCTCCCCGGGGTGTCCAGAGTGGAGGGAGACGTGTGCCCAGGTGACGAGACGGTCCCGGAACTCAGCCGGAACGAACTTCTTGCCCGCTGGGCAACCTGGGGGAACACACGTTCGTGCAAGGCTGTCATCCAGTTCACGCTCGAGATCCCACTGGACAGCTCCGATGATACGGGTCTCCGGAATGACTGAGGAAGGAGGTTCTGGAGAGATAGGGTCTGAATCGTGGCTACGAGACAGGGCGTCCGCCTTGGTGTTCTTCGAGCCAGGCCGGTATGAGATGGTGAACGAGAAGCATGTGAAGAACAGGGACCAATGTGCTTGACGAGCGTTGAGTCGTTTAGCGGAGCGTAGATATTTGAGGTTCTTGTGGTCAGTGAAGACGGTGAATGGGTGATTGGAACCTTCCAGGCAATGTCTCCATTCCTCCAGAACTAACTTGATGGCCAGCAGTTCGCGATCCCCGACGTCATAGTTGCCTTCAGCAGGAGAGAGCTTGTGAGAATAGAAGGCGATGGGGTGCAATTTGGGAGGATCGCCCAAGTGTTGAGAAAGAACAGCACCCACTTCTACAGAAGACGCATTGACCTCCAGAATAAAGGGACGGTCTGGATCGGGGTGACCCAGGATCGGAGCGCTGATGAAGGCAGCTTTGAGGGCGGCGAAGGCCTCTTCTGCCTCCGAAGGCCAACGAAGGAAACGGGGATTGCCCCGCAGAAGCATGGTCAGGGGCGCCACCACCCGGCTGAAGTTCCAAATGAAATTTGCGAAGCCCAGGAATCGTTGAAGGTCCTTAATAGATCTGGGCACGGGCCAGGAGAGGACAGCCGAGACTTTGGATTCATCCATGGCCACACCGGACGGAGAGATGACATAGCCGAGGTAGTGGACCGATTGGGTGTGGAACTCACATTTCTCCGCTTTAACGCGGAGGTGATGCGACCGCAGCCTTTCGAGAACCAGTCGTACTTGAGCGATGTGAGTGGTCAAGTTCGGCGAATAGATCAGGATATCGTCTAGGTAAACCAACAGGAAGCGGCCCAGCATGTCACAAAAGATGTCGTTAATGAATGCCTGGAACACTGATGGAGCGTTGGCCAGGCCAAAGGGCATCACCAGATATTCATAGTGTCCCGAAGACGTACTGAAGGCCGTTTTCCATTCATCGCCCTCCCTGACATGGACCAGATTGTAGGCGTTACAAAGGTCCAACTTGGTATACCAATGTGCAGACCTAAGCTGTTCCAGGGCTGAGGGCACGAGCGGGAGTGGATAGGCGTACCTCTTCGTGATGCGGTTAAGGTCACGGTAGTCGATGCATGGCCTTAATCCGGAGTCTCGTTTGGGTACGAAGAAAAATCCTGCCGAGACAGGCGAGGTGGACGGGCGAATGAATCCAAGGTCCAGATACTCAGTGATGTAATCGTTCATGGCCTTTTCCTCAGCAGAGGATAGAGGATACAGGCGGGCCTTGGGAAGTGGAGAATCAGGCAACAGGTCGATGGCGCAGTCGTAGGGACGGTGAGGCGGAAGGGGAGCCGGTGACCCCTCTCCGAAGACCGATGACAGGTCCTGGTATTGGCTGGGCACATTGAGAGGAAGGGCGAAAGAGACGGAGACCGGGAGAGAATTAATCTGGAGGGCAGGAAGATGTAGACAATGCTTCTGACATCATGGTGACCAACGGATTAGTTCCCGGGTGGACCAGGAGATAAGGGGATCATGACGATGAAGCCAAGAAAGTCCCAGAATGACGGGATAAGCCAGAGAGGCTACAGGCGAAAAGGTGATCGTCTCCTCATGCGTAGCACTGGTGATGAGGTGTAAAGGAGCGGTGACACGAGTGATGAGGCCGGAGCCAAGTGGTTGTCCGTCAGCGGCAGTGACCTGCCGGCCAGCGAGAAGGAGGGTGCAGGGAATCTTCCACTCGTTGACCAGATGATCTTCGATGAAGTTTCCCTGAGTGCCAGAGTCGATCAAGGCTGTGAGAGGAACCTCAGCGTGAGAGATTTGCAACAACACAGGTAACGTGAAGGAGGGCAGAGTAGAGGGTAGACTCACTCGGGGTGTGCGTGACGAATTCCTGGCACGGCCGCCAGCAGAGGGAGCCAGGTCACAATCAGGACGTCGGTGACGATCAGAACCACAGTAACAACACAAGCCCATTTGGAAACGACGCTGGCGTTCTTCGGAAGAGAGATGGGTCCCTGCGAGTTCCATGGCCTCGGGGGGAGGTGACGGATCCCGGCCGGTGGGAGCAGGCGTAGTACGTGAAGCTGTGCGCGGTCGAGTTGTGAGCAATTAATCCAGGCGAACCGTGAGGGTGATGAGTTCCTCTAGAGAAAGGTTGAGATCGCGTCCGGCCAGCTCTCTCCTGAGTTCAGGACGCACAACCTGAAGAAAGGCTGACAGAAGCGCCGAGGTGTTCCAGCCACTCTGGGCTGCCAGCGTGCGGAACTCAAGCGCGTACTCGGCGGCAGATCGGCGACCTTGGCGGATGTGGAACAACAGTTCACCGCTGGAACGGCCCTCGCGAGGGTGCTGGAATACGGAGCGAAAGGCGGCCGTAAAACGAGCATAATCCCAGACCTCAGGACCCTGTTGGGACCAAATGGCGGTGGCCCAGTCTAAGGCGTGATGAGTGAGAAGGGAGATCACCAGGGCGATGCGGGCAGCGTCTGAGTCAGGGGGTGAATGACGAAAATAAAGGTCGCACTCCATCAAGAAGCCCTCGCAACGATCCGGGTCACCTCCGTATTTCTCCGGTAGAGCAATCCTTTAGGTGGAAGGCGGCGGCGAGCTTTGCGGAGGGCTGGAGGGAAGCGGAACTGAGGCGGCGTCCACGGCAGCGGGGGACAGCGGGAGCTGTGACACCCGCTGGGTGAGCTCGTTGACAGAGGGAACCAGGGTCGATCCGGACTGCCGGTGGGCGTGACAATCATGGTTTAGGCCTGTTTTGCTGCATTTGGGCAGGATGGCTTGCCATCATTGATGGAACAATGAATTCTGAATTCTATCAGAGAATTCTAAAGGAAAATGTCAGGATGTCTGTCCATGAACTGAATCTTAAGAGAAGGTGGGTCATGCAGCAAGACAACGACCCTAAGCACACAAGCTGTTCTACCAAAGAATGGTTAAAGAAGAATAGAGTTCATGTTTTGGAATGGCCAAGTCAAAGTCCTGACCTTAATCCAATGGAAATGTTGTGGAAGGACCTGAAGTGAGCAGCTAATGTGATCAGTGTGGTGCTAACAGCTAGCTGTAATTTCATTTAGCTAACTCACAACTTGGAACAACATGCATAGTAGCATTTAATTCATCATCGGGTCACTGAAAGACAAAAGAGCTAATTAGGGAACAGCTAATCAGTTGGACCAATGTACGGTATGATATAGAGAATAACTAAGTCGCAGGACAAAGTATATCCAAATCATTGTCATATTTTTATGCACATCTCTATCCTTATATCTGTTTCAGAGTTGGGCAGAGAGATTAAGAAACTCTACCGAACTTTGCTTCAACTCTGCAGAACGGCTGCTGAGTAGCTAATTCTTTCAAGTTTTTTCAACAGAGCATTTTCCCTTTGTCATTTTCACTATTTTCATTCTATTATACTAGAACTGACACAACCCAGTGGCCGGGCCATCTGAATTCACGAGGTCTCAAGCAGAGAGGTCATTATCCTCTCATTGACACTTGGCACACCAGCATGGCAACATCCCATTCAAACACATTGCTGCTCTTCCAGGATTAGATTCCCACCAAAGGGCAAAGGACGCTCCACAAAAACGCATGCGATAATTTCGACAGTGTTCAGCTTTGCTTGCCAGCACAAGCCAGCAGGTGCTTTCTATCTCCGCCCGACTGCATCATATGAGAGCATTCTTTTGTTTTGCAGATGGGTAAAGGTCAGTATGCACGAACAGACAGAAAAAAAACGAACAGGAAATTAATGTGATGTTCAGACCTTGATGATGAGTATGATGACGGCTGAGACACTATGAGGGACTAGCTGTGATGAGCATGTCGAGTGCAGGGTTCACACCTGGAGGAAGTCATTCTCATCTGTCTGGTTGATCAGGTTGCGTGGGAGAAGATGTAGCCGCAGCTGTAAGGACTCCATGTAATACTTTTATGGCAGACATGTACATACTTTTATGGTAGCATTTTAATCTTTTTAAAAGACAGAGATGTATTGTCCTAATAACCGTAATGTTATTATTCTCAAAAAATTTTTTTGACTTTCCGCTACTTGGTGTTACCGAGATAGATTTTGGTACCCAGGTCTGTTCATCATTATAAAGCATTGTTAAAAATAATTAAAACAATAGATATGTTAAGAATTGAAAGGTCATCACTGAGTACTTTCAATAAAAAACACTTTCTGCAGTGTAATTTGCACATTGTCACAGAAACAAATGTCTGTATTTCCACAACACAAGGGTTTGTACACTTCAGCGAAGCCATTAGCAGACACAAAGAAAAAGACACATTGTGGAGAAAAGCCATTTAATTCCCCCAGGACCATAAAGAAGGTCAATGCTAAATAATTCACCAAGGAAAAATAATGCTTGCCCACTTTTAGACAAAAGAGGAAACACCAGTGCATCCACTTTACTCTATGCATTTTTCATGAACTAATATGTTCAATATGTTTAAAAGTAAATGTTTCCAGGCTCTGCCTTTTCCCAGGACAATGATGCATCAGCTCGTGGAAGTACGAATCATATCTAGCAATATTTCTCCCAGCGCTTACAAACATAGCTTGTAAGTTTTTGCAGAATTACAAGCCTTTGACCTACAGTCATAAATAAAGCACTACATGCAATGTGGGGTGGACAACCAAAGGCATCTGGAAAAATGGCCATAATTATAGAACGTTCACAGGACGAAACAACACCACAACAAGCTAGTTCAGTGAGGTCATACTGACCATTGCTGACTTTGACAATGATTTTTACTTTTACCAAACCACCAAGAAACGAAAACAACATAAAACTCGTAAAAAAAAAAGTTTTTTAAAACACCAGTCAGGAAATGTTAATCTCTAGACGGAAATGTGTTTTAAATAAGACTTTCTTTTAAAACGCCAAATCATTTTGACACGAATACATCATCAACCATCAAACTAAACTTCATTTGAGGTCAAACTGATTCACTTTAAAAAGTTAACCACTGTTATTAAACTCTCACCAATGGCTTCCTCTAATAAGGATTTGTGAGTAAGATGGTTAAAGTACATGGTTAAAGAAAACAACTCCGACGACTCAAGACTTTGGTTGTCAGGGGCGCATGGTGCCACTTCCATCCCTGGAGGCAGCAGACATGCTGTGCTGGCTTCTGTATTAAAGCACAATTTTTAAGACAGCTGTGCACTGCCGCTTCTGACCAAAACAAGAGGCAGAGGGTGTAGTGCAAACTGGCTTCTAGCTTTAGTGTGCTGGTTTATTGCTTGTGAACTACATTACCCAGAAGCCATGGTGCGGCCACATGGCGATAACACCCGTAGCATTAACTGGTTGCACTCAGTCCTAACAAGCTGCATCTGGCTGTTGCGTCATGTAGCTGGCCAAGAGCCAGTGTAAGCGTGGCTTCTTTATATGAGATGCTACCAGTAAAATATATGATTGTTTAGATTCTCTATATATAGACAGAGAGAGAGAGAGAGAGAGAGAGAGAGAGATATTTGAGTATGGGAATTTTGAGGAAACCCAATAAAGCCTGACTTTATTGAGAGTTTGAAAGTTCCTTCTTCCCTGGGGCTTCCATAGAGGTTGGTTTTGCCTCTAACGCTCCTAGAGGTTGAGACCAGTATCAGTCTGCACTTGGGTCTAAACCAGCCACCTCATGACATGGGTAAAGACTTACAATGCCTTTTCTCTAAAGCTGGACCTTTTATAACTTTTTATCTCTGCCTCTACTTTTCACAACTAACATATTCAGCACATGAACATCTGCCTGTCACATTTGTGCATGGGTAACAATCCCCAAATGAGAGAAAGCTACACTATGTAGTGCTTTTGCGTTCTAAAACTGTCAAAAGAGCTCAAACCTTCCTTTACCATGACTTTGTTCAGGTCTACACAGCATACTCTCATGTACTGCTACACACACTGTGCCATCATTTATTTTGCCTAGAAAGTAGATATTTCAGTCATTACCATAGCCATATGAGTAATGATATGAAAGCATGAATGATCATGATGTAAGGATTTAAGATGAGGTAAAGCAGCTGCCCCTTGAGGTGACCTATTTTGGCCACATTTAAAAGCAGCATCACAAGTAACCTTTATTACAACAACAGAAACATCCTTTATTACCAATGTAAATATAGAGCAATATACAGTATGTACAAGGAAATTATCATTCGGACAACTGATATGGAAATATATATAGGTCAGCTGTTGTAAAACTGTGGTTGAGTACAGGGTCAGTCATGATTCAGCACTCCTGGAGCTGAGAGCGTCATGGGCCTTGTTCAGAGGTCCAGCAGTGGAAGTTTGGCCGAGTCTGCACAGCTAAGAGATAGTTAAGATTTCTTAAACAGATAGAAAAGTAACTTGTCATCTGTCATTTAAATTCACTAGCTGATGTTATGTGATGTCTGCATCCTTGCCTTAGAATAAGGGCAGAGCTGGGGGTTCATAGTCAACGAGTCTTATGGTGATCAGAGACGTTGGGTTGCTGTCTTCTGCCTCCCGTGGGGTTGCCAATGTCTCATGTGATCCCTCTTGGCTGTGTTACCTACCAGTTCTCCTCTTTCTAGCTATGCTGCTATAGCTAATGCTGCCAGGGTCTCATGCTACACATGGCATCAGTGATTGTTAATAGACACTGTGCTCTTAATCAATAACTAACTACATTTTCTGTTTTCTCTCCGAGCTGTGTTCCGGTACCAGTTCCAGTCCAACACATGATGTTCATCCGCTTCAGCTTCACTCAAGCTGCTTCCGTCATCAGCTGCAGTCCCACCATGCCTGGGCCACACCAGAGGACAGTAACCCTCACCCTCATCCAGTTGGCTGGGGCCGAAGTGCCGCCAACGACTTTCCTGCTTAGACTCAGGATCCTAGAGTGACTTTGTGTATCGGACTACTTGATGCCGATGTGAATATTTTACATTTTATTTGAAATATGACTCCATGACTTTAGTTTCATTCTTATATTTATCATCTACGCCACCCAAGGAGGTCGGGTCCCTTTTTGAGTCTTGGTCCTCCCAAGGTTTCTTCCTCATAACACTTAGGGAGTTTTTCCCTTGCCACTGTCGCCCTAGGCTTGCTCAATTTGGGATTGGACGTAGATATTAGGAGATAATCTAAACTTGTAAAGTTGCTTTGAGACAATGCTCCATTGTAAAAAGCGCTATAGAAATAAATCTGACTTGACTTGACCTGACTTGATACTAAAAGTTCTGTGTCTATATTCTCTTGCAGGTTTGATAATGGTGAAAAACTCTATTTTTTTGTTCTAGTAGCTGCAGAAGTAAGCTGGACAGATAAGTTAGCTTCGCAGTGTGGATGGAAAGTCAGTATGACTGTGGATATGGAGGGAATTCCCCAACTAGATCAGTTGCACCCCTGGGGCTAGGGCATTACACAGCTCCAATACTCAAGCACCCTGAATTTGATAAATGCATTTACTATTTTTTATAGCTCAATAACATTTAGGTTCTTAATGTACTATCTTGTTTGCTGCAGCACAATATTTCATTTGGGACACTGATCATTAGTTGCCCTAATACATACTGATGGGTTTCTCCATCAGACAGAGTGGCACTCCACCAAGAAAGGTCTTTAAGAAAAACCTGTAGCACTGTAGCTTCGTGAGCTAAAGCAGAAGTGGCTTTTCCTCTCGAAACCAGAATAAGCTCACACCTATTACCAAGCACGTTTTTATTTTCTTAAGACTGAAAATGCAATACAAATATACACCCAATCTCAGACGTCCCTCACCCACACCAATTAACCCCAGTCTGTGCATTCCCTCCGAGTCTCTGAGACAGTGGAGTGTGTCTCCAAATGGCTAAATGGTAAACAAAACTCTTGAGAAGTGAGTCAGCATTTGATGCGGGCCCGAAAAAATTGGAAGCACATGTCCTCGATTTTCCATTGATGATGTTAGGAAGAGTTCCAAGAGAGATTGAATGATCCATAGGTTTACACGTTGAATAAATAAAGTTAATATAGCACAGGCAGCTGCAGTACTGCAGTGTTAACACCCTGTACAGTTCAGCTCTTAGCTTAGCAGGAAGGATGGATCTTATTACAGTGGCATGATGAATGTTAAGGAGCTTTTCAGTATGAGAGAGTCTTCTGCCAGCATTTAAGTATCTCAAATCAAGCTTTACAAATCTGTAATAAGGTGCTCATAGGACGAGTGCTGCCAAATCCTACTACCTCAAGGCATTGTCTTAATAACAGCAGAGCTCTACATGTGTTTCTGGTGAACATGAAAGGAAATATATCACTCAAACGTTGGACAGCTCCTCTTTATAAGCATGCTCACAACCCACACACAACCCAAAATACAAGTTTAAACACGAACAGAGTGAAGAATGAGAAGGTTAATGCTTCAATACTTTGTTGGTTCAGGGTAGTGAAAATAAGAAGAAATTTCATTCATTTTATAGAGTATATTTTATGAAGCAGCCTCAAAACCAAGTTTTATGTTGCAAAAACAAAATTCTGTGACATTTTGGCAGATGGCCCTGTCCACACAAACACGGGTATTTTTAAAAACATAGCTTTTTCTATGAGTTTTGACCGTTCGTCCACACGAAAACGGGGTTTTTTAGGTCACTCAAAACGGACTTTTTTTGGAAAACTGAAGATTTTCGGAAACTCCGTTTTCAGCGTTGTCGTGTGGACTGGGGAAAACGGAGTTTTTTGCTTGTAACGTCACTTTGTGCGCCGTTATTTTCTTTGTTTACATGAGGCGATTTTGTGCAATAGCGGACGTAGCCAAAATAGTGCCAGCTGTAACACTGCTGACCGAACTTGTTACAAATCTACAAATACATTTACAATTATTACTTTTTCATTACACTGAAGAACAGAGGCGTCAGAATGCGCTACGGACGTCACTACTATATCCATTAGTGATGTGTTGGTCGCGACCGATCCGGCTCTAAGAGTCGGCTCTTTGAAATGAACGACGGGAGCCGGTTCTTGATTGTGAGCCGATTTATATATTTTTTAATTTATTGTACATGTGGACAGTATTGTACATTCCGACACATTGCTGCTTATTGCACTTCTTGTTAGATGTTAAACTACATTTCGTTGCGTTGTACTTGTACATGTGTAATGACAATACAGTTGAATCTAATCTAAAAAAAATATATATATATTATATATCGGACCTCTCGTTGGTGGGACAGCTTTGAAAACGAAGTGGTTGAAGAAGAATGGCGAGAAAATGTTCGTATGCATAGGACGTTGCTGTTGTCGCTGAGTGAGCTGCTTCGCCGGCATATAGGACTGCGACTTTGTGCGTTTTTGCGTTTTCATGTGGACGAAGTTTTTTGTTTAAACAGTGCGTGTGTGGACGCGATGTTTTTGATAAACGAATTTGAAAACCCCCGTTTTAGAAAATACCCGTGTACGTGTGGACATAGCCTACTGAGTGTTTAAATACATTTATGTGCAGCTCATCTTTTTTCTTACTTGTCAAATAACATTTTAGATGGACAGGGAACTAGACCCATTTGTGTCTAACCTTGCACATTTACTGATGTATCATAAACACATCGTGGCAGACTTCACATGGTTTCATGAGTTGTCAAGACAGTTAGTTTACTATTTTATAACAGTATCTAGTTACCATTATTGGTAATTGCCTGCTTGTTGCCATATTGTTTGACAGCATGCCAGCCAACATCATGTGGTATTCATAAAATTCTTGTCATGACGTTTGCCAAAACATACACTATAAGACCAAAAATATGCAAACACTCAAACATTTGCAGCATTTAGAACCTTTTATCTAGACCAGTCACTCCCAGAGTGGGGGGGGGGGCTCGCCCCCTAGGGAGGGTGTGGAGCTATTCGGGGTTTTGGGGGGAGTTTGAGCTGGTTAAGTTTTAAAGCTAATTTTGTGCATAGAGGCAATTTTGAGAAAACATTATTAAAATCTGCTGTTACAGTAAAAATGTCAGATATCTAATATCTTGTCACTTGTAATAGTCCTGCTGTAAAGGTGATTTATCGCTTTATTTATTTCATTATTTATTTATAATAAATAAATATTACAAAATATTCTCATCTACAAAAGGGGGGCACTACAGAACAAGTTTGAGAACCACTGATCTAGATCCTTAACAACTGATAAATAAAGCAATTTAATTTTAGCAGCAAATGTCCATCAAAAGAGTGTGTGAGTGTTATCATTACTGCACAGTCAAACTGAAATAGCAGCACGTCGCTGTTTCATAAGAAAATTTGACATGGAACATTTTATGGCATGGTTTTGTGACTCCTGCGACACAGCGATTGCGTCTTCAAGAAGCGTATTAACTCAGTCAGAACAAAGCAGTGTTTGTATTATGGCACTTCCTAATGTCTTACTATTGGATGTTCATAGACACTAATGCCTTATGCTTAAAATCCAATTGCTGTTTATATTCATGTACATCCCAACTTGAAGTGCTACATTCTGTGTGCTGCCTATTCAAACATGCACAGATCTTTCTTATGACGTTCTTGGCCTTGACCTTGGTGCGAGTCGATTATGTTTATCATAGACTCGAAACGTTGTCATAAGCATGATGGTGCATGTTGAATGACATCCAAGGCTGTGCTGGTTTTGTAGGGGAACGCCTAGCACCACGTGGCTCTCTACAGACTCACTGTTTCCAGCACAGACCTTGGCCTCGAATCACTTTGCTTTAGGCGCAACAAGCTCCACGGCTAGATCTTGGACGGTTCAGACACTCCAGTGGAACAACTCATGCTTATCATTTCGGTATCTAAAAACCGGGAGTCAATTTGGCATATGGTTCATGGAGTGTCGACAAGGCAGTAGATGGAAAAAACTGCACATTCCCATGTTGACATTACAAATTTATGCAAACTGATCGAATCCGGTATTGTAATTTATAAGCTATGCATCCTTTGTGACCAGTGGTTTAGAAAAATTGCACACATGTAATGGATCAGCTGTACAGTATCAGTTTCAGTGAATCTAAGAAGTAGTGGAAGCTTAGGACAACCAGTAGCTCCCTAAGTGCTGCCAGATGGAAATATGTTTCTTTAGTCCATGTAATAAGTCACGCGTCAACGTCAGTGACACTGGAGTATTATCATAGGCTTAATATTAGCATTTAATGTTATATGTTGATTGTTCAAAAAACATGGCTTTATTGAAGTCTAAAACACAGTGGTGGCATATGGGCAGTCAGTTCCAAGTTGTTTTGTCATATATCTCAACTTTCTCAAATTAAAATACAAAGGAAAAAACGGAGCACAAAATTTGGCATATGGAAATGATTTTTCAGATAATCCACCAGTTCTTAGTAATCTATTAGATCTTAGTACATATTTCATTTTATTTAATAAAATAAGTCTGTTCCTTGCAGAGCATGTGGTGAAATCAACAAAATGTGACATTTGCCCAGGGGTGTCCAAACTTATTCTTACGCCTGTACAATAGCAAAGGAATTTGAGTTTGTTGGATCCGTAAGAGTTAATTGTTATTCCTTCCACCGAAAAGATTTTCCTCTTGTCAGGACAGCACGCTTTACTGCTGTTTGCAAATGAGTCATTTTAAAAATATTACATGAGGTCCTGTGTAAACATTTATACGCTTCCACCTCAAATTTAGGATTGAAAACTGTCTACCTGTGCAAGATTCGGATAATGAATGAACCTGCCAGTGCAAATCTAAAGACGTGATTGTGTAAAATGAAATATACTACATATTTTTATAGATTTTTAAGTTATTCTGGCAACATACTTGGGTCTGCTCTTCTGTTCTGTCGGTCCCCACTAGGAAATAAAACATTCCTTCTGTTGTAATGAACACATAAAATAGTAAGGAAATTACTAAAAACAGACATGAGCAATGGTAAACTACTTGTCGGTTACAATCATTCAGACCCCACTCACTGACTCCTCCGAAGGCTATAAAGCGCTGCAGTGTAGAATGTGGAATTTATTCTCTGTCTTTTTCTCGTCTTATGTCTACCCAGAATTCAAAGCAAATGCATTGCTAAAGGGTGAAACAAATCCATTCTTTGATGTTATAATGGAGGGATTATGAGTTCCTACAGAATGCACGATCATAAATTCACATTTGATTAAGATGAAATATATAAACAATGAACTGTCTAAGAAATCAAGCATGGCATGAACCATATGGGCAAAAGTATGCAGACATCACTTCTAATTTGTGATCTCTACTATTTTGAGTACACTCCCCGCTAACAGATTCATAACATTAGGCATAACAGTGGCAATAGCATGGATTGTACCCACACGTCAGTGACTCTCAATATGACAGAGTGTTCTTGCCTCGCCCTCTTAAAGTTCATAATGTAATGGTTTCCCAACTCTGATGGACAACCTCACCTTAACCCCATTAGACATTAAAATACAGTGGAGTTCAAATAGTGAGCCAGAGCTTATTGTCCAACATCAGTGCCCAACCTGACAATCATGATTTGAAATCTAGTGGAAAGTTTTATGATTTGAATTCTTAATCCACCAATATGTGTAAACGTCATTATCAGAAAGCAATAATACACTGTTTATAAAATACAGGATTCCTTTACTGTGTTACACCAGTGGCCAAAGGGCAACTGGCGAAAAGGTATCTTTTCCTGTTTATAGAAAGGTAAGCATGAATATTTTAAATGACAGAGTGTTAAAAGAGTCACAGGGGAGCTGTGCAGGAGTAAAGAGCATCGACATTCTTTACATCCCAGTGCAGGTCAGTTAAAATGGCTTAATCATGTAAGCTAGAACAGTTCCAATGCAACAATGTAACCTTCTCTGTGCGCCATAACCTTCAAACTTAAACCCAGATCAGTCCTGACATGCCACTGAGACAGCATGGAGTGAACTATTTTATCTCAGAAGACAAAGAGCAGTGCAAGGGGGGAAAGCAGAGAGATTTGAAACATTAATAAGCGAGATGCTTTTCAAAGTATGTAAAAGGAAACTTGTTTCCCACTGCAGAGATGTCAGAGAAACTTCTTGACAGTGCAATAAAAAGAAATGGGTCCCACAAAACACTCAAAAAGAGGACATAACATGAAAGTCCAAATGTATTTTTTTTTTTTTTTTTTTCAAATTAAAATCATTTATTGCACCATGTTAACATTGTTAACACTTCAAAAGACATAGCTGTCTCTTGAGGCTGTGTGGTCCATGTATATAAATTACATTTAAAAAATGTTTCAAAATTGACTGAGTTGGTACGTGACATCCGAAAGCGCCCCCACACTGGCGACATTCCATTCACTCCACCCTAGTATGGCCCTGTCCACTGATGCTGAATAAAACAGCAGGGTTGTTTACTCCAGCCCACAAGTTAGCTGGGAATGAAAAATGCAAAGCAATTAAATTTGAATATGTTATTTATGACCATGTTTATGACACAGAATGTTTCATGCTGTCTAATTCCGAAACATCCTGACATTAAAAATTATGTCTTATGGGTACTTTTATAAACAATGTCTTACAAAAATGTTTTGCAGTACCAAACTGCTTTTCAGTCGTCCCTTAAGTACAGTAGATTTGCACTGGCTATTTGATTTGTGCTTACCAGTTAATTAAATCATTTGTTAATATATTTATCCTTTTGAATACATTTTTTAAAAATGATTTGTCCACCAAAGTTTAAATTGACAATGAATTATAATTGTTTTGTATAATTTCAAAAAGAGTTATAATTTGTAGCATTGTGCCCAGAGACAGGCTGGTAGCTACATCCTCCTGCATGGCTCCCTTCTGACCATTTCCACCTTCCACAGCTGGCTGTTTAGTTACAGCCTGCTCTGCTCCACCTATATAAACCCCTTCTTGTTCACTTCCTAATTTGGTCTCTTCACACGTCTCCTAGTTGTAGGGTTTCCAGGTTCCCGTTTCCTGGATTATGTTCTTCCTCTGCTCCGGTTACAGTTTGTCTGCTCTTGCTCCTGCCTTTCTATTGTTCCCTGTCTGGTATGTTCTGTTAGCATCATTTGTATTAGTTCTGTCTCTGGATTACCTTTTTAATTTGTTTGAACTTTGCATATTTAGTATATCACTGTATGTCAGCTTCTCCATTTGTATGAGCTCTGTTAGTTTTCCCACCTAGCCCCTCCCCCTTTACACCTTGTGTTCCATCATACCTGTCTGCAATAAAGCACCTGGATGTATGCTAGTCTTGGTCTCCCTGTCCTGTATTAAATGTGTCAGAAGACTCCACCTACATAATGATCTAGTGAGTGTGCCTCCCGTACTCTGGAGCATGTAGTAAGCCTTGTCAGGGGACGAGTACCCGACACTGTATCAGCCTGTACCATTCTAACTCAAACACAGTTTTTCTCCCCCATGCCAGAATCAGTGGCAGTGGCTCTCAGACCCTAAAAGGACACGCACACATGGTGAACATGCTTTGGACGGCCCAGACAGACCACCAGTAGAGATGACCCTTTAATCTGCTGACACATACAGTTTCATTCTCCATCCAGACACAGCTGGCACCTTCACTACATACCCCGTATCTGCCCAGACCAATTCCAGGCGCTTTGGGATCTGACAAAGTTCAGGTCTGAGTATGGTGGCCTCGTGGTGTTCGCATCAATCATGCCTTTGTTGTGTAGTGACACACTTTCCCAACTGCTGGTACGCTGATCTGGGGAACCATCGCATATGAGAGTTGGTCACCCGTAGTAGTGATATAAGGGGCACTAACAACTCAATGTGTTGCCTCTCATGGCAGGGCTTCCAACTGGCATTTTTCAGTAGGATAATGCTCACCCACACACAGCAAGGGTTTCCCAGGAATGTCTCTGCCAGATTGCAACACTTCCCTGGCCTGCAGGGTCATCAGATTTATTGCCAATCAGGCATTTATGGGACCAGCTGGGACACCAGTTTCAGCAAGCTATGGGTGTGCAGGGTCTACAGGCCCAGCTGCAACATCTCTGGGCAAATGTGCCACAGGATACCATACGAAACCTTCATTGTGCCTTCATTACGCAACTGTATCTCGTCTTGTATAGAGGCTAGAAGCAGCCTAACAGGGTAACTAGAGCCTCCTTTCAATTGTAAAGTTTTCCCCAATAAACCTATCATTTTGTTCTAATATTGTAATCACTTATCATCATTACATTCATACATATAAAGTTTCACTCAATCCCAATAACTCCTCGGCAAGTAATGAGTGTACATTCTTAAAATGTAATACATAAAGGTAGTTTGAATATGATTGAAGAAAGTTATCTGTTCGGAACCGTGTTGTAAAGAAATGTAGACGGCTAGCTTTCAGACAGACATGTTTAAACTGGCCCAATAATGATTGGCTGGGGTGGTGGTGTGTTGCCTTGCTGTTTTGAGTGTTGTGGCGTGCTGTAGCAACCTCACAGTGGACGTTCTTCTTCTTCGTGCAAGCCATGGTTATCTGCCTCTGCTATGCTAGCACATTATCATCATCTGCCCAACACCAGCTTTGAAGTCGTGCTTCACAAAGGCCATTGAGGATCCCCTGCTGTTCATCCAGATTAGGTCTCAATACATTAATATAAATTCCTGCAGGAAGCAATAAGATCGAAACTCTGTTTGGAGGGAACTTGCAAACGTTGCTTCCTTCATGTCAACTACTATTGCCAAAATAATAAGTTGTTACTTCATACATATGTCTTCAATTTGCTTTTATTTTACAATGGTTCCCTTCTGTGTTTACAGTTGTTTAGATCCACCACTGTGAAAACCAAAGAGTGGAAATTGTAAAATATCATTTACAATCTACATAAATGTCACTGTAACTATTTTAACATGCGCAGAAATTCTCTATCCTGGCAAATTATGGCAATTAGATCAGTTTTTTCATACAATTTTCTTTGATTGCATTGTTTTAGTTTGTTACTACTAATAATCCAATTCTTGGACAGTCAAAACCTTACGTATTGAGTGTAAAAACGTTAGTTGTCAGTCAGTCTCAGCTATGGTCGTCTGGATTTTATAGTGTGGAACTTCAAAGCAAAGAGGCACTTCTACATTTTTTTCCCCCGATCTTTTGAACAGCCTCCATCTTTCATCTGAAGTTCACCTTTCTCTGGCATCATTACACAGTTATGAATTGCTTTAGTAGCCCTAACTCTGCATGACATTGAAACATACTGCCATGAAGTTGTGATGCCACCAAGATAAATCAAATCACTGCCCTTTGTTCTTCTAACCTCCAGCAGCACTTTTGGTCCATCTTCATTCCAGCACTTTCCCATTTGACTTGTGTATCCTGCATATTTCATCACCAGAGTCACAGAGAATGTTATTTTTGGCAGTATCAGTTGAAAGCAACTGTGTTGCATTCTCATATTAGGTGTAATGCTCACAGAAAGTCTCCCCTTTTTAGGTAAAATACATACCTCTAATGTACTGCTTCACTTTCCTTAAGCACTCTTCTGATACAGAATATTCCAAAAGATCTCACAGTTTCCTGTTTGATGGACAAGTGTGGGTCTGTTTTAATAACTGATGTGGTCATACAAATGAAAAGGTACTGCAATAGTACCTTCAATCTGTGTTAATCTAATATTCAGCCTGAAATGCTTCTCATTTTCAACCACTCGACCTATAAATAAAGAGTTAAAAGAAAAAATATAAATGATTCACTGTAATCAGGTTGCATAGGCCTACGTTTTCCAAAAAAAGCTCAGAAAAGCATAGAACAGGTCCATTAAGACAATTTTGCTTTTAATGTCTTGATTTTCTTTGAAAATTTATATATAATTTTTGGTCAAAATGTATCCACATTGGTTGACAAAGGATGCTGCGTTCAGACATTTAGCTGAGATAGGGCATGGCCTAAATTATGGTTTGTGCTTCATCAGGTGTGCTGCTTTGTGATTTAATAGAGCAGCAGGGGACTTTTAGCAGTTTATTAAACAGTGAGACATGCAATAAACAGGCAGTGGTAATAATTTAAAGTCCTTGTTTTGCTGTCTGTCCAAAGGAAATATATGTACACTTTAACAGTCATTTTAATGTTCTTTAATGTACTCCTTGTGTCTTTAAACACTAGTCATTTGTGTATGTTGATCGGCACATGGGGAAAGATACTTAATGGTGTTAACTGACCAATGTAAACTGATGAATTAATAAAAGATACTGTATTTGCATTAAAGTATTGATGTGTGGAGGATTATATGATCAAACCCTGTTACCTGAAATCTTGGGATCCAAATTCCCACTCTAACATATGGGGCATTTTAACCCCGCTATTTAAATCACTATAATGCTATAACCTGCTATAATGAATGATGAACTGGATTACAAACACAAAATGCAGTTTTTAAATGAAGGTGTTTATTATTAAGGGAGAAAAAATCCAAACCTACATGGCCCTGTGTGAAAAAGTGATTGCCCCCCTTGTTAAAACATAACTATGGTTTATTACACCTGAGTTCACTGTCTCTAGCCACACCCAGGCCTGATTATTGCCACACCTGTGCTCAATCAGGACATCACTTAAATAGGACCTGCCTGAGAAAGTGAAGTACACCAAAAGATCCTTAAAAGCTACACATCATGCCGAGATCCAAACAAATTCAGGAACAATTGAGGAAGAAAGTGAGATCTATCAGTCTGGAAAGGGTTATAAAACCATTTCTAAAGCTTTGGGACTCCAGTGAACCACAGTGAGAGACATTATCCACAAATGGTGAAGACATGGAACAGTGGTGAACCTTCCCAGGAGTGGCCGGCCGACCAAAATTACCCCAAGAGTGCAGCGACGACTCATCCAAGAGGTCACAAAAGACCCCACAACAACATCCAAAGAACTGCAGGCCTCACTTGCCTCAGTTAAGGTCAGTGTTCATGCCTCCACCATAAGAAAGAGACTGGGCAAAAATGGCCTGCATGGCAGAGTTCCACGATGAAAACCACTGCTGAGCAAAAAGAACATTAAAGCTCGTCTCAATTTTTCCAGAACACACATTGATGATTCCCAAGACTTTTGGGAAAACATTCTGTGGACTGACGAGATAAAAGCTGAACTCTTTGGAAGGTGTGTGACTTGCTGTGATAAATGGAACTATGAATTCTGCTGTCTACCAAAAATCCTAAAGGAGAATATCCGGCCATCTGTTGGTGACCTCAAGCTGAAACGAACTTGGGTTCTGCAGCAGGACAATGATCCAAAACACACCATCAAGTCCAGCTCTGAATGGCTGAAGAAAAACAAAATGAAGACTTTGAACTGGCCTAGTCAAAGTCCTGACCTGAGTCCTACTGAGATGCTGTGGCATGATCTTAAAAAGGCCGTTCATGCTGGAAAACCCTCCAGTGTTTCTGAATTACAACAATTCTGCCAAGATGAGTGGCCAAAATTCCTCCACAACACTGTAAAAGACTCATTGCAAGTTATCACAAATGCTTGGTTGCAGTTGTTGCTGCTAAGGGTGGCCCAACCAGTTATTAGGTTTAGGGGGCAATCACTTTTTCACACAGGGCCATGTAAATTTGGATTTTTATCTCCCTCAATAATAAACACCTCCATTTAAAAACTGCATTTTGTGTTTACTTGTGTTGTCTTTGACTAATATATAAATAGGTTTGATGATCCGTAACACTTGTGTGACAAACATGCAAAAAAATAGGAAATCGGGACGGGGCAAACACTTTTTCACACCACTGTACATGTTATTCAATGGTTAACTATGAGGTAATAGTGGTTACAACCATGTGTTGTTACACATGATAAATGAGAAAGGCAAAACCCTGTCCAGTCATCAGATAAGAGTCAGGCAAGAGGCTGACTCTTATCTGAGGATTCCCCTGAGCCACTGCATTACACTGACATCACTAAAAGTAGGTGGGATTTTGAATGAAAATACAGAAACACCCAGATAAGATTAGGTTTCCTTTTTGAACCTGGTTCCTTTCAAGACTTTATCCAAATCGCCTTCGCCTCTCCCAGACACCTAGCTGACCACTTAAACCAGGTTTAAGAGCTGATCACTGATAGCACTAGGATGTCAACAGATGGCCTTCTTCATATTAGTATATAACCTCACACACTGAGCTACTGCTGCACTAGTCATGTGTAGCTGATGTTCTCCTCCGAGTGTGTTCAGCTTCTACAGAACAGCTTCAGCTCTGGGATGTTTGGTGGGTTTCCTCACATTGGCTGCTCGCTTCAGGTCCTTCCACAACATTTCCATTGGATTAAGGTCAGGACTTTGACTTGGCCATTCCAAAACATGAACTTTATTCTTCTTTAACCATTCTTTGGTAGAACGGCGTGTGTGCTTAGGGTCGTTGTCCTGCTGCCATGACCCACCTTCTCTTGAGATTCACAGCTCATGGACAGATGTCCTGACATTTTCCTTTAGAATTCTCTGATATAATTCAGAATTCATTGTTCCATCAGTGATGGCAAGCCGTCCTGCCCAGATGCAGCAAAACAGACCCAAACCATGATACTACCACCACCATGTTTCACAGATGGGATAAGGTTCTTTTGCTGGAATGCAGTGTTTTCCTTTCTCCAAACATAACGCTTTTCTTTTAAACCAAAAAGTTCTATTTTGGTCTCATCCGTCCACAAAACAGCCTTCTGGCTGAATATTTCTGCACATACATATTGACATGACACAACACTATGAATATTTTCACTTAAGCATTCAAGGTGTCAGGTAAATGATCCTGCAATGCTCACGGAATTAGCAAAATAGGTTGTCAAATTAGATTGCTGGTCATATATCATTCCTTCTCTATAACTGCTTTATCTTAAGCAGGGTGATCAATGGGAACATTTGGTGCAAAGCTGAAACACACCCCACCCAGGCTACATGACCTGACCCTCAATAGATTGGATCATAAGATCATCAGTGTAAAGTTAATTTGCAGAATAGCTAGCTTTATCATAGTTTTGAAGGATGCTTGTAAATTATTACAATTGGCAATTATTACAGTTACTTGAATAATAATAATAATTTACAAAATGGCTTGGCCAGAAAGTGGGGTCAGACACAGACAGTGAAAAAGCGGAGCTTAGAGAATGGTGGTGTGTCTCTACAAAGGCTTGAACTCCACACATAAACAAACTCCGGAAAGCGGGTGGCTTTTTGATTTCACATGAGAGCATGACGGCATGATGATGAACAAACCCCAAAATTACAAACACACATACTAAATTGTGAATGGGGGAAAAAACCCGAAATATTTAGCATAAATGATTGTGGTGCATCAGTATTAAAAACTACATATTCAGGGGCATTATGGCCTTACATTAATGCTTTGGATATTGTCTGTGCTTTTAAATATTGTAAGTCATTGTTGTACGACAATTTGTGCTATGCAACGGATAGGGAGCACTTATTGGACACTAAAGACAGACAATTCTAGACAGTAAATACACTAAAGTCTATTGTTGGAGAATATCCTAGAAGGTGTTCATTTTTTATCTGTGGCTTTTAATATAACCACAGCTCTGGGCAATTCAGTGGGGTGTGTGTAGTGATTCCACCATCTGTTGGGCTGTAAGGCAGTTTTACCATCAAAAAGTCTGTAACCAGAAGAGTGATTGTTAAATTTAGATCTCTTTACAAATATTGGTCAGCAGTTGTGGTATCACTGGTGTTCAGTTACATTTAGTTTGAAGTGTATGACCATTGAGAAAATCTCTTTCAGACACTCGTCCTGCCATGAAGAATGTGATTCTCATACTGACATTCTGCTTCGTCACTGTGTTGTCTTAATGGTATGGAATCAAAACATACTTTTCCTAGGTTCTCTCTCTACTAGCCTACGAACTAGGGAAAGCTATTTAAATATCCACAGACATGTAGTCTTTCTTTCACTTCTGCTTAAGAAATAACAATAGCCAGATGAAAAAGTAAAAAAAGCATGTTCTGTTAAAATACTCAGTTGCAGTGTTTTCACACTGGCTCTCTGTGTCACTTGATTTTAATGATCCAGTGAACATTCTTATGACTCATATTCCCCTTCTACACCCACTCACAAAATCCTCTGATACATTATTCCAGCCACAACTGTGTGAACAACCAAGCCCATAAAAGTGGGTCAGTTGTCAAGATACTAGAATTGAATATCCAGTTGTGCATTAACGTTTGGACGTTTTTATTTTCTACATCAAGTTCCAGGAGTAGATAAAGGGAACCCAGATAGGCAAAACGAGAAAAACTACCATACATTTATGCCATTGAGGGAAATGATCCAGTATTACAGATCTCTGAATGTTAAAAGTATGTGAACCTCTAGGATTAGCAGTTAATTTGAAGGTGGAATTAGAATCAGACAATTTCAATCAATGAGATAACATCAGGTGTGAATGGGCACTGATGTCTTGTAGTATTTAAATAACAGGGATCTACCGACATTTGATATGGACAGCACATGTCTGTGGAGGTGTATCATGGCATGAACAAAGGAGATTTCTGAGAATCTCAGAAAAAGCATTGTTGATGCTCTTCAAGTTGGAAAAGGTTACAAACATCTCTGAAGGTTTTGGACTCCACCAGTCCACAGTCAAACAGATTTTGGGAAAAAAAAAACCTTCTGTTTTAATGAGAATATATTGATCTGGAGAAAGAACCACAGTGCATTCCAGCAAAAGAGACACACTGTGAAACATGGTGGTAATCGCAATGTTTGGGACTGTTTTGCTGCATCTGGACCATCATTGATGGAATGCTTAATTATACCAGCAAATTCTCAAGGAAAATGTCAGTACATCTGTCTGTGAACTGAGTCTCAAAAGAAAGAGGGTCATGTAGCAAGAAACAAACCTAAGCACAGTCGTTCTACTAAAGAATGGTTAAAGAAGTCCTGACCCTAATCCTGTAGAAATGTTGTGGAAGGACCTAAAGCAAGCAGAAACATTCCAGATTTGAAGCTGTTCGATATGAAGGAATGGTTTTCTAATTCCTCCAAGCTGATAATTCAGGACTGATGATCATTTACCAAAAACTTTAAGTAGCAGTTATTGCTGCAACGGGGGTCACACCAGATACTGAAAACAAACCACCTACTTATTCCACTCACAGATATGGAATATTGGATCATTTTCCTCAATAAATAAACCAACAAGTATAATATTTTGCCTCATTTGTTTAGTTCTCTTTACTTTTAGGACTTGAATTCTCTTGGCACTTAGTATCTAAAAACTGTTGCTATTTTACATCATGTCACTTAACATCCATGATAGATTCTGTGAAATTTCACATTATGCAATCCAGACAAGATAGATAGATAGATAGATCAATACCCATTCAGTTTTTCTGCACTCAATACTTCATAATGTCAAAGTGAAAAGTGAGATTTTTTAGAAATTCATCAAATGCAGTGAAAGGAAAAACTAAAATATTGTACTGCCATAAGTATCCACACTTTTTACTCAGTACTTAGTTGAATCACATTTGGCAGGGATTACAGCCTCCAGTCTTTTGGGGTATAATGCCACAAGGTTTGCACACCTGGGTTTGGGGATTTTTTGCCATTTTTCTCTGTAGATCCTCTCCAGCTAGGTCAGGTTGGATGGGGGCCGTTGATGAACAGCCATTTTCTGGTCTCTCCAGAGATGTTGGATTGGGTTCAAGTCAGGGCTCTGGCTGGGCCACTCAAGAACATTCACAGAGATGTCCCTAAGCCACTCCTGCTTACATCATTGTCTTGTTGGAAGGTCATGTCTGACCTTCTGGAAATTTCTCCCATCTGTCCACAGGATCTTTGGAGCTCAGCCAGAAGGACCATGGGGTTCTCGCTCACCTCTCTTACCAAGGCTCTTCTAACCCGATAACTTAGGTTGGTTGGGCAGCCAGCTCTAGAGGAACTTCTTCTGCTTAATAATTATGGAAGCTACTGTGCTCTTGGGATCTTTCAGTGCAACAGAATAGTTTTGTAGACTTTTCCAGATCTGTGCTTCCACAGGTGTGTTTCTTTCCAAATCATGTCCAATCAACTGAATTTACCACAAGTGGATTCCAATCAAAGTGTAGAAACAGCTCAAAGATGACTAAGAGAAATGGGAGGCCCCTAGAGCTCAATTTCAAGTGTCATAGCAAAGGATCTGAATACTTCTGTCCATTGATGGAAGAAAACATGATTTCTTAAATTTTTATTTTAGCACAAGGCCTCAGAATAACAAAATGTGATAAATGTGCAAGAATCGGAACAATTTCCGAATGCATTGTATGCTTATTATTTAGGATTTTTGAAATCTCTTTGTACTGTAAAGGCTCATGCAATGCATTGATTCTCCCCCTCTCTCAAACACACTGATGTAATGAGAAACTTATGTGACAACATGAGCAGGAATTTCAGATGAGAGCCGGGAACTAAGAAGCATGCAGAAACTGTGAAGCAATCGCGAGGCATGTTTAACTCTGGTGTGCTACACACACTTCTTGTCTCTCCTCTCGTGGTGCGTCAGCTTAAAGCCACAGATAGAAAGAAAATTCTCAAACAGATACTAATCCACAACTGTTCCATGATCCATGCACGGTTTTTGTCCTGCAAAGCACAAATCCAGCGCACGTAATTGTGGTACCACAAGCACCTCATCTACTCTGTGCCTTGCCATCAGAGCCTGTGTTGGTAATATATGGGTGAAGTAGGTTAGTAATCTTAATAATAGGGATAATAAAAATAAAAAAAACACACAGTATGCACTTCATACCTGTATTTATGCAGAAATATAGAAAATTCTAAAGTGTCTACATTTTTTTAGATCTGGCAGTGTTCTTACTGTACACCAAATCCAGAAAAAAATCATAATCATAAATTCTCACAAAAATGTGTTGGCAGTTTTAGCAAATCATCAAGTGAAAAGCGTAGTAATAGATTCCTTTCTTTGAGCTAGCTTCTTTGAAAATGATACTCTTGGTGCTGGTAAGAACATCTACATGTGATGATATAGTTATCATGGCCTGGTGAGCCAAGGCATGGTGGTCCAGGGTCAAATGAATTCTTGTAGGTAAGCACATATTTCATGCATCAGAATTTTTTTTTTTATGAAATTGCATGATGTCAAAGGCCACAAGGACTCATAGGAAGGAACAGGGGAAGGTTGGAGCAAGTTGTGGAAAAAAAGTCTTTCAAGTGGGTTGGCTGTTTATGGCTAATAAGAGAGAAGAGACTTAACAGTGCAGACTTCTCAGCGGAGCAGCAATAAGGCAGAAGGAATGTCATGCTAAGTGCCAAGAGATCTGCTTTCATCATTTCAATCATCGTTCGGGGCGAGAGCTTGCTCTCGTTTTCTTCATTTCCCCCTCTGCTCTTGCACCACCACAGTGATCGCACTTTCCTGCCTCAGCACGTTTCTTTCTGTGGTAAAGCAGTAGGAAATATTTAGTATGAGAGAAAAATATAAGAGAATGTGACATGTTGATCCTGGATTTGACATCGGAACTGCTCCATTTCCTAAATGCGAATGTTAAGGGATGTTTTGGTGCCTACAACAGAAAATCCAAGCCGTCTTCGTCTTTCCGCTTAATTATACACAAAGCAATAAATAGATTAGTACAAACTGCATGTAGCATGAAAGGCAACCACAGTTGAG
The DNA here is from genome assembly GCA_025084515.1 of Ancistrus triradiatus. Classification (NCBI taxonomy): domain Eukaryota; kingdom Metazoa; phylum Chordata; class Actinopteri; order Siluriformes; family Loricariidae; genus Ancistrus; species Ancistrus triradiatus. Next base: position 27,077 of record JAJAGP010001449.1, read on the forward strand.
ACAAAGAAATATTTGCAGAGAGGGGGCGGAACAAACCATAACTCTTGGGGAAAGTGCACTGCCTTCCAAAAAAAGTTGCTGTTTGGATTCAAAAAGGCAAATACTTCAAATTGTTTCATTGGAAAATTACTGCAGTGTTTAATAAGTTTCAGCTGGCAACAAGTCTTAAACTGATAGCTGATGCAGTGAGTATGTTCTAAATTGTATTTTCTGATTTATTAAACAAACATGATGGAAGATGTACCCCATGGTGAGTGGAGATGTGTTTCAGAAGAGTCAGTTTATTGGGCTGTCTCAAGCAAGAAAAAAAAAAAACCTACAATAAGTAAGGACATTGATGAAATTACTAGAATTTGGTTACGAAGAATCGTTATGTATTAAGACCTGGAAGAATGCTGGTGAACTGAACTGCATGAGAGATATATGGTTTTGAAAAAAATGAACACTTAGTGAAGTTTAATTGCAAAAAAACAATGAACGCTGGAGAAATGGAAAGAGGTCATGTTTACCCTCTGATGAGTCCAGGTTTACCCTACTGCTGAGCGATGGGTGTGTGCAGGTAAGTAAGGAAGTGTAGGAAATGATGCGCACATCACGCATAGTGCCCAAAGTGCAAGTACCTGAAGGCTTCAGCTGGACAGGTCTAAGCTCAGCAATGTTATGTTGCAATAAACTGAAGTCAGCTGAATGACCAGTGTATCACACCAGTGGATTTTGCTCCCTGAAGGTATGGGCATGTTCCACGACAACAATGCCAAGCATGGGTCTAGGAGCATGAGGAATCATTTTCACACATGAATTGGTCACCACAGAGTCCTGACCACTAATCCACTAAATGTGTTCGGGACGTGATAGAGGAGACTTTAGAGTGATTTGATTCTCCTGTCATCCAATATCTCCGCCAAATACAAATGCAGTTGGATGGATGGAAATAAATCCAACAAAATGTTACAGTGTGTGACTTTTATACAACAGTTTACAACATCACTGCAAACTACAGTTGGAGTTTAGGCTTGGATCTGACCTGGCATTAAAACGTCTTTTAAATTCTATATACATTCTATATATTCAACTTCATCCTTAGGGTACTATTCACATATCTTCACATTATCATTTGCCATGATGAAATCATTGCCTCAACAAATGGTCAGCAACAGATGTCAAATGCATTATAGCATGGCCAAACTACATGGCCAAAAGTATAGGGATCCTCCTTCTAATTAGGCAGTATGGCTATTTTAGCATTACCCATTAAACATAAACAACTCAAAGTAGTACTCAAGCTCATATACAGATGTGCTCAAATGTATGAATTTGGATTTAGCAGCTGCCCAGAGTATGCTAATAGCCCATTTTAAAGTCTGGTTTGGAAGAATAGTCTGAGGCTGTCTCATCAGTTTTGTCCAACATCAATTTCTGGCTTTATTGACTCTCTAGTCATGTTACAACTAATGGAAGCTCCTGCCTCAAAAAATGAGGCTTTTGCAGCAGCAAAGGTGCTTCATGATTTTGAGTAAGATGTTCATCAAGCACAGGTGGATGTGATGGCCAAATATTTTAGTGATGTACTGTAAATAATCACTATAAATACTACAAAATTTGAATGGATAAAATACACTCATTGACAAAAAATAACACAGCCAGATAGAAATGTGGGATTGCTGCATATCTCAGCATACAGTTATGTCTCAGGTAGATATGTAAATGATTACAGGTGTCGTCTGATTAGACACTGGGACTTGCCACAAGAGGGCATAAAAGAGCTTCCCTTGTTGCCCTGTTAGTAGGTGTTGGGAGCAGTTGTTCTGTGAGGGCATGCACACACTGCAAACAGGCTCTGGCTGGCCCAGACAGGCCAACAGTAGAGAGGAGCACCGACAAGCATGCCAAGCTTCCACATTTTCGTTGTCCACCATCCAGACGCCTCCCTGTCTCTGCCTGGCCTATATCCAGGTGTTTAGCAGAAGGAAATCTGTTGTCATTGCCATTGACAGTTCACCACTGTCGCCTTCGTTTTCAGTGGTGTCAAGGACGAGAAGCCTGGACTGCTATGCACTGCTATGGTCTTTAGCGCTGAACCCAGGTTCTGTTTGGCATCTGACAACAGTCTTGTTCGCAGTAGTGATAGGAGGGACGCTAACAACTCAGCTTTATGTGCAAGAGATCCTGCGGCCACATGTTGCCACTCAGCCAACTGAGCATTTATGGGACCAGCTGGGACGCCAACTTCAGTAACCTATGTGTGTGCAGGATCTACAGGCCCAGCTGCAACCTGAATGCCTCCGTGCTGAACCCTATCTTATCTTGTATCCAGGCTAGAGGTGCCCAACAGGTACTACAGCTTCCTTTCAATTGTAAAGTTTTCCAGATTAAACTAGTAATCCCCCAGTATTGTAATCTCTTACATCATTACATTCACACACATAAAGTTTGATTCAATTCCAACAGCTCCTTCTTGGTGCGTTTTTCTCTATGGTCATTCGTCTCTAACAAATGAAACACTTTGCTTCTGAGCCTTACTACATAAATCAAACACTTACACAACATTCATCATTCATACACAGTAGGACCAGTGAAAAGATTTAAAGGCACTTTAGAAGCTTAAGGCTAAGGCAGTGGAGAAAAATATCTCACCACTCGTCTGAGAAAAATATCCTAAGCAGATCCTTGTTAAACAATTTTAAACATTTCCTGTTCCTCTGGCCGCCACACATGTGAAATTTGACATCAGTTGTGGGTAAACCCACACAAAGTCTCCAAAGTATAAAGTGAGTGCACTATTGTGCAAATGAGTGAGTGAGTGAGCAAGCAAGTGAGAACACATGTCTGCTTTCTGGATTTGTTATGTGTATGGGGAAACACTCTCAGGTTTCAGCAGTCTACACTGACAGGGTCTCTCAGTCCTATAAACATGGACAAACACCAAGAAAACTCTGCATACCTGGCAGATTAACTTTTCACTTACTCAGCCATGGTCTGTAATCTGGAACCAGAAGTCTCGTGAAAAGTAATTCCTTGTTGAACAAATGTGTGACTTTGAATTTTTTAATGATCTGCATCTGTAGTAATAATGCATTTGTCATGAATATCATTCTGCCTTTATTGACGCCTAAATAGTCGTTATTGAAGTAATTGAGTTTTACTCATTATGAGTAGGAATGAATGACAGTTCAGTTTTCTGCAGAAGGCATGTGCAACCAATTGTTCCCGTGCGCGCACTCACAAAACAAGACGACAGATTACTACATCTCTCTTTGGAGATAGTTTTAAGCTTGGGTCATTCCTTTGGGGGAAATGCAGCTCTTATTGGATGAGCATGTATCAAACAGCAAAACTGATTGACCTCTGGACAGCTGCTATCACTTAAACCCCAAACACATTCCCCAGTGCAGAACCCTTAAAGCAATGTGGATTGATGTATTGGTATTTCCTGTCTGGCCACAAGACATTTTATTGCTGCTTAGTGGCTTTGCATCAGTTTAGCTACTTTGGTCCCACCGACACGTCTGGTCCTTGATGTTTCTCTACCTTGACCTGTTGTTTGTACAACTGATAATTACTTCTAGCTTATCTCTTATCAATGACTTTTGCACTAGCAAACAAATTCTTCCTAAAGTGACAGACAGGGATAAAGAGAGATAGGATTCATTGAGGCAATCCTAAGGAATCCTCCTATGCCTTATAGTTCTGTCAAATTAACATTCAATTCGTGGCAGTTTTTAACTAATCAGAATGCTGTGATTTCAAATCCCAGCTCAGCCAATCTGCATCTAGAGCAAGACATTTGAACTGCTTAGCTAATGGAGAAAGTTACTCAAGTGTCTCCTAAATGCTGTAAATGTACTGTACTGTATTGCCAAACCTCTACCATCAGCAAGACTACAGAATTGGAATGAGTTGCAGCTGAGTTCATGTAAAATGCAATTAAATCACTCTTAAACCAGTTACTGTGCATAATTAACCACTCCATTTTGTATGTGGACACCCCAACACCACATCTAAATGAGCTTGCTGAAAATTTCATTCAAAAATCAAGGGCACATAGGTGGGCCCATATTTGCTGCCATAGCAACCTCCACCCATCTCTAAAGGCTTTCCACTACATTTTTAATAACTGGATTTGCTTCCATTCACCGACAACAGCATTCGTGAGGTCAGATCTAATATTAGACAATAAGGCCAGTTCGTGTCAGTGGTGTTGGTTGGTTGGTTGGTTGATGTTAGGTCTCTATGGCCAGCCAAGTTCCAAGTCCAAACGAAAAATATTTTTGGATCTTGCTTTGTGCCTGGGGCATTACCACACTTGCAAAAAAGCTAAAACTAGTCTCTAGAATGTCATTGCATGCCTTAGAATTAAGGTTACCTCAGGCAGCCTGATGATGAATTACCACTTATATCCAGAATTCGATAACCAATGGTGGTGTGCTTTATGGTGGTGGGATCCGAGTCCCTCTCGGCATAGTGTGTTACTGATGGTAGCCTTTGTTACTTTGGTCCCAGCTCTCTGCAGGTCATTCATCAGGTCCCTCCATGTAATTCTGGGATTTTCACTCCAGCGGACATAGCACGCATGGTGACCCAAGAATGTGTGCACCTGGCTGGTCATGGAAACCAATCCATGAAGCTCATGATGAACAAACCTCACCAGTTATTTGTGGGATTGGTTCAAATAGCTGGAAGACTCAGCCACGTTCCATCTTCAATGCTCTCACCGATGGAAGGAGGTTTTGGCTTAAAATCTCACGATACATGGCCCCGTTCATTCTTCCCTTAACACAAATCAGTCGTCCTGTCCCCTTTGCAGAAAAACAGTCCAAAAGCACGAGGTTTCCACCCCCATGCTTCACAGTAGGTATGGTGTTCTTGGGATGCAACTCAGCATTCTTCTTTCTCCAAACACAACGAGTTGAGTTTTTACCAAAAAGTTCTATTTTGGTTTTATCTGACCACATGATATTTTCCCAATCCTCTTCTGGATCATCCATATGCTCTCTGGCAAACGTCAGACGGGCCTGGACATGTACTGGCTTAAGCAGGGGGGCACGCCTGGCACTGCAAAATCTGAGTCCCTCTCAGCGTAGTGTGTTACTGATGGTAGCTTTATTACTTTGTTCCCAGCTCTCTGCAGGTCATTCATCAGGTCCCTCCGTGTAGATCTGGGATTTTCACTCCAGCTGACATATCTTGCATGGTGACCAAAGAATGTGTCAAGTAATCCTTGAAGCTCATGACGAACAGCCCTCACCAGTTAATAGTGGGATGGGTTCAAATAGCTGAACACCAGAAATGAAAGGAATTTCCAAATACTTTGGGCCATAAAGGGTAATATCTTCATATGATTGTCAAGACATTTTAAGTGCCCAGCTAATACCAAAAATAGCTTGTAATCAGTGCATCCCAAATCAATGGGATTTGAAGCTACAATGTGCAAGGAGGGTTGCTCTGTAATGCAATTTTCTCTTTCAAAGCAAGGCTATAAAGCTGTCTGAGTTTATGTGGGGAATACCATTCTCCTCCTAGTGAATTGAAATGATTTTTGATGCAGCACAGGCAGTTTGCTTTGTATGAAAAGTATGTTAGAAACTGGCCGCAACTCAAGCCATAAGTCAGACTGTTCCAATAGTTTTTGCAAAGGGGGTTCGATATCTGATTCAGATGGAGCAAAATATTTGCTAGGGGTCTACTTCAGTATGTAGGATCCCATGAAATTTCCTGGGCAACTGAATGGATGCTGACAGATTTTTTGCTTTTTTTTCATATGCAGATATGCAAGAAAATCATGTCTCCATCTAGAAGCAACAAAGACGTTGTTTCAGCAATGCATGTTTTTGCTGACCCACAGCAAAGTCTGGAGTGCTTGTGAACTGACCCAGAATAAACTTTTTCTACACCCTGATCTTGATTATTATTCTAGGAAGTGTCATGTGAAAACATCTCCCAATGCCTTATACATGAGCATGGAATTCCTTTCTGGGAGCTGGGGTTTAATTACAGTGGAATCTATGAAGGGCAACAGAATTGTTTCAGAAAGTCAAATGCCATGAGATGGACTTACTTCTCTCAAGCAAGCTAGTTAGCTCCCTTCGTTTCGTGGAAAAAGCAATCCAAATATTAAACATCAGAAGGCAAGAATGCACAAGAAGGAAAATGTAGACAGACTCCGGTCTCTCAGGATGAGCTCAGTTCATTTGCACAGATGTTTTGCAGGGACTTCTCCCATCCCTCCCTGAACTGTACAGTGAGCAGATTGTTGTAGATTAGACAGCATGTGCCTTATTGTAGGAATGAGAACATCAGCAATCTCATATGGAAACCTTTAGATAAACACAGAAAGTTTGCAAGACTCAGATATTTTGAAAGAACTAATTCAATACTCTCTCACACGACATTTATAACCTATTATATTCTGTTGTCAAAATTTTAATAGATGCTAGTATGACTGAAAATGGACAAGACACATTCCACATACTGTACATTGGATTACAAAATTTACAGATGTGCTTTATTCATTCCAGGTTTTTGTCTTTTTTTTTCCAGAAGAAGCAGACATATGCAATTCATTTTGTTTTGCCTTTTATTTTTACTTCCTGTATTACTTTGTATCTTCTGGCTGTGTTTAAACCTAGCCAGCAAGCCTCAGTCACGTCGTGTACAGGAACTCAACATGTTTTGGTGATTAGGCTTAACAACTTGAAAAATGGGTTTTACAGAGGACAAATACAAAATTTAAACAAAAAAACACATTTTTATTAAGTTCTGTTTTACATCTAAAGTCCATCCGAGTTTATTAAAAAACATTATTCAAATACATTTATTTTGCTCTAAAAACATTATTTTGAAAGACAATAGGTCAGCTTAAGAGTGATATCCCTGTTAAGCTCCACATCTGATAATCAAATTATAACAGAATCATGAGGTCACTGGAAAGTTGTGAGGTAGTTTATTTGCAGTTAATTAGCAACCAGCAAGCTGCAGGGTTGTGAATTAAGTTTAAATTCTTTATACATTCATACAGTGGGGTAAAAAGTATTTAGTCAGCCACTGATTGTACAAGTTCTACTTAGAAAGATGAGAGAGGTCTGTAATTTTCATCATAGCTACACTTCAACTATGAGAGACAAAATGAGAAGAAAAAAAATCCAGGAAATCACATTCTAGGATTTTTAAATAATTTAATTGTAAATTATGGTGGAACAAATAAGTATTTGGTGAATAACAAAGTTTTCAACTCAATACTTTTGTAACAAACCTTTGTTGGCAATGACAGAGGTCAAACATTTCCCTGTAAGTCTTCACCAGGTTTTGGCACACACTGTAGCTGGTATTTTGGCCCATTCCTCCATGCAGATCCTCCTCTAGAGGCCAGTGATGTTTTTGGGGCAACACGGACTTTTCAACTCCTCCACAGATTTTCTATGGGGTTGAGGTTGGAGACTTTCCCTAGGCCACACCAGGACCTTTGAAATGCTTTTTAACGGATGCCACTCCTTCGGTGCCGAGCTAGTGTGTTTGGGATCATTGTCATGCTAGAAGACCCAGCCACATTCCATCTCCAATGCTCTCACCGATGGAAGGAGGTTGTGGCTTAAAATCTCACGATACATGGCCCCGTTCATTCTTCCCTTAACACGATCAGTCGTCCTGTCCCCTTTGCAGAAAAGCAGCCCCAAAGCATGAGGTTTCCACCCCCATGCTTCACAGTAGGTATGTTGTTCTTGGGATGCAACTCAGCATTCTTCTTCCTCCAAACACGTCGAGTTGAGTTTTTACCAAAAAGTTATATTTTGGTTTCATCTGACCCCATGATATTCTCCCAATCCTCTTCTGGATCATCCATATGCTCTCTGGCAAACTTCAGATGGGCCTGCACATGTACTGGCTTAAGCAGGGGGACACGCCTGGCACTGCAGGATCTGAGTCCCTTTCGGCGTATTTACTGATGGTAACCTTTGTTACTTTGGTCCCAGCTCTCTGCAGGTCATTCATCAGGGCCCTCCTTGTAGTTCTGGGAGTTTTGCTCACCATTCTCATGATCATTTTGACCCACGGGATGAGATCTTGCTTGGAGCCCCAGATTGAGGGAGATTATCAATGGTCTTGTATGTATTACAATTGCTCCCGCAGTTGATTTATTCACACCAACCTGCTTGCCTATTGTAGATTCACTCTTTCCAGCTTGGTGCACGTCTATAATTTTCTTCCTGGTGTCCTTCAACAGCTCTTTGATCTTGGCCATGGTTGAGTTTGGAGTCTGACTGTTTGAGGCTGTGCACAGGTGTCATTTATACAGATAATGAGGTCAAAGAGGTGCCATTAATAAAGGTAAGTGGAGGACAGAAGAGCTTCTTAAAACAGGTGTTACAGGTCTGCCAGAGCTAGAAATCTTGCTTGTTTGTGAGTGACCAAATACTTATTTTCCCCCATGATTTACAACTAAATTCTTTAAAAAAATCTTTCTGAAGTGTACCTATCATGAAAATTACAGACCTCTGTCATCTTTCTAAGTCGGAGAACTTGCACAATCGCTGGCTGACTAAATACTTTTTTGCCCCACTGTACAGACATACATGCTTTATGTACAGTACTCTAGTCAGGTGGCTACAATTAAATAAATTGCTGATGATTCCTGCTAACCTGGCTAGTAATAAATAAAAGTTTCATACCATATACTCAATAGTATTTAAAATTGTTAATGATACAAGAAGTAGGACTGTTATCAAACTATCAAGACCACCATTGTTGAGTCCAAGACTACAAGCAGTCAATAGCTGAGTCTGCCAAGACCAAGTCTACACTAAAATCTAACTGGTCCTTATCACAATGTTTGAAGAAAGGATATACTGCCAGTGTATTTATAAGCATGGGGAGTGTGAGGACCTAGTGGTACCAATCCTGCGACATGTTAACCACCAATTTTGTTCACTGCATTCAGCATCTTTGGCTGATTTTCATCCACCCTTGCAGTCTTACTACCAGGGAGGTTTTTAAACACTATAGTACCTTCAGCCACAGTGATATGCTCCAAACTGCCAGATACTGCTGCCATTGTCTCCTGAGAGGCAGACATGTCCACTGGGTTAAGGAGGTCCTCAAGGTGTTCTATTCACTGCTCAACAATAGGCCCCGGTAGAGGTCATCCCTTCCCCAGCCCTGCTTCATACAGCTTGAGAAATGTTGCATCTTCCCCTCCCAAGGCACTGAACAGAACATTTGCCAGAACATTTTGGAGGCAATCCAAAAGTCTCTTTGGACTGTCTAAACACCCCTGGCCCCACATCTCCATTGATTTCACAATGGACCTGCCCAAGTCTGAGGATTATTGTTGACCATTTTTCCCACTCAGCCAAGTTTATTCCACTGTGCCAACTGCTTTCCTCCCTCCAAACCAGTGAACTCGTTCCTACCCATTTTCTAGCACTTTCTTCCAGAAAACTTACTGTCCTGCCACAGCACCCAGTTTATCTCACAGCTGGAGTCACTTCCTCCCCTGGCCAGAAAATGCTCAGAATTCCTTGACCCACTCCTCCAATGGGATAACATCGGACTAGTCAGTCCTCGGCTACCAGCCATCATTTGGATCCATCACCCACTAACAACCTCGCAATTGACACATATGATATGCTGGAGAGATGCCCTCTGTGAGCAAGTCCACTGATGGTTAGGGGAAGTTTTCCAGAGGCACATAGAGCAGGTCGATGGCCTTTATACCAAAGGAGTGTTGCTGGGTCTCTGCTCATCTTAGACTTTGGTTTGATTCAGACCTTCCATTCAGAGCACCCTAACCATCTGGCCCCTTGCCTTCACAGACCAATTTGGAGGGGAAAATGTCAATTATCCGAACCCTAATCACTTCAGGACTACAGTTCCCACCATGCCTCTCATCCCCTTGCTCTGTTTCACCGACATTCTGATTACACACACCGGAACACACCCTCCTGATTACTCACAAGGACATTTAAAGTTCATTCACAGATTCAATCACTGCAAAGTTTCACCATTCACTCTTCATTCCTGTTCTCATGTTTCCCAGCTACAGAGTTTTTGCACTGATTGGATTGACTTGTGTTTACCAAAATTTGGACTTTTTGTTCACCCTGCTCTGCATCACCCTACAAAGTAATCCTGGTGCTGGTAATTATCACTGTGTCGAATATTCCTGTTTTCCTAGGAGGATCTAAAGCCAAAGGGCATTATTCAGCAGTACCCACAGCTCATGACCACCAAAGCACATCCTCGTCCACTGTGCCCTGCAATGCTTAATAGCTCTCCCCCACATGACTGAACTACAAACATGATGTACCGTCACCAGCATTGCAACAATCTGCCATATTCTGTTTACAAAACAGGCCAAAGTACTAGTCCTTTGTTCTAGACTTATGAGGACCTGCTTGAGGGTTTAATTGTCATTGTCAGCTCATGTGGAAATTGTTAGCGAGTTTCTGCTAATTGGTTTCAGGATGAAGCAGTTGAGTATAGGGTACCACAGACGCTTTGGGAGTAGAAGAGCAGATTTGGCATCAGACTCTGTTACATGGATTTGGATTGCTGCATTATTGGCATTATGGGTAAAAGGGGTAAAAAAAAAAAAAGTAAAAACATTTTCTTTGTGGTTAATAGATTGAAACTATGAGTGTAATATGGCCTTTAACTGAAGTAAATCATTTTTAGCAAAACGTTACAATTATTGACAGCCTTAGAAATAAGTATAAACAAACTGATTATGGTAACCTTTATCTTTTGATTTTTAAAGTTCACTCGAGTGTTTAGCAATGTCTGTAAAATAGCTAGATGACTGAATGCCATTATTCCCAGTTAGAGCAATAAAAAGCGTAAAACAGCTGGTCTGTAATAAACCTTGCTGGAAAAGCACACTAGATAAGTAGACTGGTTAGACAGGCAAAGCCTTCTTCAAGTATCACAGTTGGGGATTTGTAGACGTTGATTGAATTTTGGAGCACAACGTTTCCCAATCACATTTTTTTATACCAAAAAACTACGTATTTTGAGGACATGCCAAAGGACATGCTTGCTTCTATCCAAAAACATAACGCATGGAGTTCACTATACCCTTCTGAAACTGGATTTTATGGTCACATCAGACAGAGAAACCTAGTCCCCATTGTTAAGTATAGTGAACGATCTGTAATGTTGTTTAACTGTTTTTGCTTCAAAGGGGAAACTTGCTAGAATGCATGTCATCATGGACTCCAAATATTATAAGTTTTTAAATGATGATTGACTGGGATGTGGCTGGGTCTTCCACAAGGACAATTATCCAAACCATAACGTGGATGCCAATAGTCTGAGACCACCAGATGAAAAAGCTTCTAACTTGCGTTCTTCTCTAATTCAATATGTTTCTCATTACAAATATAATGACCCAAAACTAACCTTAATGCATTGAAACAAGTACTTGAAAACCAAAGACAAGCAATGAATGCTGGCAGTCAAGGATTTTCCACCACAGTCATATGATATAAACTCCACCGAGCATTAATGTGGGCACTTGAAAACTGATAAAGTAAGGTCCTCAGTAACATTAAAAGATGCCCTTTGAATACTGTGAAATCATGCAGTGATAATATCAGATTTTGCACAAACATGTGGAGTCCATGCTAGCTCAACTGCATGCTGTCATTACTCACACCTTTTACCTCTCAACAAGCTTTTCTACTCATTTGTTGTGCCGATTGTATAAACTTCTAATGAAAAAGTATTCAGTTACAGGAAAATTTTTTTTCCAAACAAAGCATTTTCACTAATGGTCTCACAACTGTATGGTTCCCACTGTACAGCAAAGCATATTCAAAATAGTTAGATGTCTTTAAAATTAAACTTTTTTGAAATGGCATGGCCATCACAGTCCCTAAACTAAACTCCATTGAAAACCTGTGTGGTGACCTGTCCGGACTCTGCCTGTGTGGATTGTTACATGTTCTCCCCTGGGTACACATGGGTTTTCTCCGGTTTCCTCCCACAGTATCCTCCCACACACACACACACACACACACACACACACACACACACACACACACACACACACTGTGTTCTCTGCAATAGTACACTGTCTAGGGTTGGGTTCTGCCTATGTGATGTTGGTGGCTGAACATTTTAGGTTGTTTTTCTTTTTCTGCAACACATTCCAAAAAATTGGGGCAGGGACTTTTCAAGTTTAGGGCTAGTAATGAGGTAGAAACACTAAGTAATGATGTGATTTTAAACAGGCGATGTCAAAAGGTGATTGTAATCATGATTCGGTGCAAAAGCAGTATCCATGAAAAGCATCTTTGAAGATAATCACCAGTTTCTCAACAAATGCAGGAAAAAATTATTGAAATGTTTAAAAACAATGTTCCTCAAGAAGGTGTGGAAGGGATTTGCATAGTCCTCCTTCTACAGTGCATAACATCATTAAACGATTCAAGGAATCTGGACAACGAAACAAGCCTAAGCCTGAACACCCGTGATATCTGATCCCTCAGACGGCACTTCATCAAGAATCGGCTCAACTGATAGAACCACATGGGCAAGGTATTACTTTTGCAAACCTTTGTCAAGCTCTATAATTCACCAATACCACTTAAAACGTTACTGTGCAAAAAAGAAGCCTTATGTTATGACCATGGTCAGATGTGGCGTCGACTTCTCTGGGCTTGGATGCATCTGGGATGGACCATCACACAGTAGATGTGGTATTGTAGAACGTGTATTGTGGACGGAATCAATATTAATTTTTGGATTAAATGGACTCTATGTGCTCTAGACCAAAGACAAAAAGAACCATCCAGACTATTATCAGCAACAAGTACAAAAGAAAGGCTCTGTCATGGTATGGGCTTGTGTCACTGTACTTGGCAAAGGTCATTTACAATTCTGCGATGGCAGCATTAATGCATAAAAGTACACAGAGACTTTACAGCAACATATGCTGTCTTTAAGATGACATCTTTTCCAGGGATGGCCATGCATTTTTCAACCACATGATGCACAAATCACTGTGGAAGAAGAGGGTACGGGTATTGGACTGCCCTGCCTGCAGTCCTGACCTGTCCCCAGCAGAGAATGTGTGAAGAATTTTGAAAAATGTGACAACAACAACTGTTGCACACCTTAAGACCTGTTTACAGAAAGACTGGGACGAAATACCACCTGAAACACTTCATCGCTTGGTATCTTTGGTGCCAAAAACCGTCTTTTTCAGAGTTATTGCAACATTACAAAGTGACAGACGCTTTACAGTCCCAACTTTTTTGGAATGTGTTGCAGGCCTGAAAAGCAGGATGTTTATTTACAAATGAAATGTTTGACTAGACAAAACATGAAATACGTTGACTAAGCCAAAGTAAATGTAAGAAACACTGTGCATTCTCATTTACATTTTCCATACTGTCCCAACTTTTCCGGATTAGGAGTCGTAAGTAATGGACCAGGAACTTTTGACAAATATTGTACCTCATCTCAACATTTGACAATCCTCTGCTTTGAGCTTGTGTGACCTACAGCTTTGTAGCCAAGCTGTTGTTTCTCCTTGACAGTTGTCCAGGGCAGAACATTGACAATCAAATGTTTGAAAGGTGGCATCTGGTGTCAGTGAGCTTTTCAGTATGAACAGTTTTAGTAGCAATATGTGTCTGTGGAGATTACTTTACCTTATAACTGGTTATCAATGAGTACACACATATAAATGAATAGTTGCAGGAGTAACTCTTTATCAGAATTCAAACTTTCCCTGTCCCAACTCAATCTTTCTGGTTGTCCATGGAAGAAAGCCTGGCTGAACAACTGCAATGCCAATAATGTCCCAAAATCTCAGCCTCTCAGTGCTTTCTTGCATTGATACTGTGAAAGCAATCTACAAAGAATTCCTGCAAAAAAACATCCACCCAGAGCCTCTTTATTCGACATTTTTGTGTATTGTGTTTTCAGGCTCCACCAGGTGTGAGATATCTGATGGTGTTGTTTCCTTCCTGACAACTAAACTTGAGTTTTCACATGTTTTCCCAATGTGTTGGTCAGACGGACTTTTTGGACAGTTGCATAGAACATTCATAAGGGAGAAATCTGTTTGAATTGTGTCCCTAAAGGTACGATCATGTCTTGAAACATCTGAAACATCAGATCGAGCCATCTGTTTTGTGTAGGCAACAAGAACTGTCTGTGCAACAATGCAGCTTTGTGATGATGGGAGGAGAAAAGCAGTGGTTCTTGAGAAAAAGCAGGAACACTGTGACACGTTTCTCTGTTCTCTCAGATTTAGCCATAGGCAGTCATCTCAGTTCGGCTACAGTCCAGACCCATAGTGGTTTTGGCTTGAGCGGCCAGCTCATTCTTCAATTATGATTTCATCAGGCTGCTACAGTTTACATCTTTTGTTAGGTATTATCAAATAATGAACAAGTATGGCTACTACAACTCTAACAGGAACATGCAAACTGTGCTTTAAGTAAGGGTCTGGTGATATCACATGCTTACCAGTTGATTTGATATTTGATAAATAATCTGGTTGTCCAACTGATCAGTTCCTTCACAGACTTGAAGTAGGATTTATGGATTTGTGTATTGGTTGCAATGAGCGAAGTATTCACTGTAATCAGCAGTGTTATGGGCTCATGTAGGAGAACGAAATCAAAGGCTGAATGTTTATGCTCAGTGACATCTGTTACAGCTCACAAAAATTGATGACCATCTTTGCCTAAATCTGTGATCTGTCTTAGCACATATAACAAGGCGAGGCTTCATCAATTTGCAATGGGAGTGAATGGACTACATGGTCCAGTTCCAAAGCCAGAGTATGAGGAATGCGCCGCGGTTTATACAGGGCATCCAGTTGTGTTGGATGAACTCAACCACTAAGTTTCAGCGAGTGATTCTAATGACATGGTTAAGCTTCCGTGGGATATCATTAAACGGGGAAATTCCAAGCAGGAGAAAAACACATTTTTTCAGAGGTAAGAGCAGGTCAAGTGTCTGTGTTCAGTTAATGGCCTATTTAAATATTCTTGAGGCTGTTTCTGTGACCGATTTGTTGAATACACTCTGAATTAAAACTGGTTTTAATTAGCACTTTTTATAATTACCATCTAATCTGGCAATTTTGTTCGAATGCTGGCATCTCTTACCAAAACGACAGCCAAGTCAGGAGAAAACCAGCATTTGTAGAAAAGAGAAACATGGTTGTTGTAATACATCTATCCTAATTCCTCAGACCATCAGTGTGCTGAATCTGCTTCAGAGTTCGGATTTCTCCAGTAAACCGTTACGGTGTCTGACGCCATCTTGGGGCTTTGATATGAGGTGCATGTGAACGTTTGTAAATGATAAAAGTCCGTAAGAGAGAAGTGGGATATGTTAGTTTAATTTCCCGGGATTGGGAAAATATAATTTGTACATTGATTTTAATGTGTTATATTTTTCAAAAAGGTATTCACTTCTCAGGAACATTTTAGTGTTTTCTTTAAACTACATGGTGTTCCGGAGTCTTTTCCTATACAGGGATTGCTGTTGTAGCACACAAATATATGATTTTGTGACACCGGACTTCTGCCTTCACCTTGACAGGCAACCAAATTGCCACTGTGCCCCATAATAATAATAATAATAATAATAATAATAATAATAATAATACACCTGTCTAACACTGTATGGCCACAGGACATAGGGAGATTAAAAACTCTACAAATTACCCTTCATAGATTTTCAAATGGCTTAAATGACATTCCAGAACGCCCTTTTTTTTTGTGGTAAATGTAACGTGTGTATTCTACTGCTCTACTTTTGTACAGTCTTTATCTTAGAATTTGTTAATCAATTCCACTTCAGTCACTGCATGTAGGATTTTTGCAGAATCATCTTTTAAATAAATGTGACAATATCGCATTAGTAGCAAAAGGGTAAGGAAACTGATTATGCATCTTCCGTAAAAAATGTGGTTTTCTATAATTCTACTGATCCTACAGTAGTGCTTGAAAATTTGCATAAATATGACCTAAAATATCAGCAGATTTTCACGTAAGTTCTAAAAGTAGATAAAGAGAACCCAGTTACACAAATGAGATAAAATATTATACTTGGTCATTTATTTATTGAGGAAAATGATCCAATATTACATATTAGTGAGAGGCAAAAGTATGTGAACCTCTAGGATTAGCAATTCATTTGAAGGTGAAATTAGAGTCAGGTGTTTTCAATCAATGGGATGCCAATCAGTGTGTGAGTGGGCACCTTTTTTATTTACAGACAGTGATCTATCAAGTCCTGCTCATCACAACACGTTGTGAAGTGTATCATGCACCGAACACAGGAAGATTTCTGAGGAGCTCAGAAAAAGAGTTGTTTGATTGCCATCAGATGAAAGGTTTACCAACCATCTCTAAAAGTTGGACTCTACCAATCCACAGTCAGACAGATTGTGTACAAATGGAGAAAATTCAAGACCATTGTTACCCTCCCCAGGAGTGGTCGACCAACAAAGATCACTCCAAGAGCAAGGAGTGTAATAGTTGGTGAGGTCACAAAGGAGCCCAGGGTAACTTATAAGCAACTGAAGGCCTCTCTGACATTGGCTAATGTTAATGTTCCTGAGTCCACCATTAGAAAAACACGCTTAGCTTATTCATTATATGGAACTTTTAGTGAAGAGATTTGCAAAAAAGGTTTGTGAAGCATGTAAAAATTAGCAAATAATGATTTAAAAACAAAAGTTATTCAGTTGCTGGTTGATACTTTGCTCTTAGAACAAGCTAACCAAAGAAAGGTCTTTGTTAAATCATCATCAGTATTTAATGTTATTGATTATGGAAACTGTCAATATCCCAAAGGTTTTCTAAACAATATCACTTTATTTTCTACATATAGGTTCTCTAATATATATTTTTTGTACTGTACCTCTGGTTCAGCCTTGAATTCACTCCCTATTCCGTTTTTGCACCTTTTTCTTATTCATTTTATTATCTTATAATTTTATTGCTCGCATGCATTAGCAATGACAACAATGTTTCATGACAGATACAAGTTTGTGTTTCCTAGGTTTTATATTTTGTGTAAATGATAATTGGAGACCTGGTATTCAGATGTGTGACAATATAATGAAAGTAATTAACTTTCATCTTCTGACCAATCAGAATACAATCCTAACAGGATTTTAGTTAGATAATGTTTTTAAGTGACACATTTATGCTAGCATGACTGCTAGTTTACTAAGGAGAATGAAAGAATGTCTGATAAATGGTGTAAATATAAACATGCGTGTGAATAGTGTGGTATTAGTTTGTTAGGCATATACGAAAATTGTATATATATATATATATATATATATATATATATATATAGATAGATAGATAGATAGATATATATATATATATAAAATGTCTCTTATTTCTTAGTTTTACTTGTGCTATGGATGCCACCATATTGAAACTATGCATGTGATTTCCAACTCAAAAGAGTCAGACATTGGAACTAGTTGTTGGAAACTTTCGTGTTGCCAATTGATCAGAAATCCAGCAGTAGGTCTGTAGTTTTGACCTTTGTCTACCTCTTTAACACAATGAGCTTGTGTTCCTGTTACCTGACCCCTACTCTGGAATATGAAATAGTATAAAATAATAATATAATATATATTATATATATAATATATAATAATATAATAATATAAAAGACTGCACTTTAATCCAGCTGCCAATGGCTCACGTGTGTTAGAGTTTGAGTGACAATTCCAGCTTGTATTCTCATTTATTTCGCCGAGACCTGCTATAAAAAAAAATCAAAATTATCAATAAAAAAAAAAAATTTACAAAGCAAGCTTCACAGCAAATATACGACCATACAAAAAACTTTATCTGCTTGGATTACAAAGGTTCCTTATTACAATACTGAAGTAATCACACAATTATGCCTCATATTTGGACCAAGAATTACACATTATTAGCATACTTACACAACACATTCACAATTCACTAGGAACATTTGGCACTGGACACAACTAATAACAGAGAAGAAACTTGGAGATTTCTGGAATGTTCTCCTAACACGGCAGTTGGTAGCTCTTTCAATGGTCTTTTTAGCATGCCCTCACCCACTTTGAATTGCCAGTTTCCCCTCAGGGAATCCCTGTCTCCATCTTAACTGACGTGGATTAGCTGAGAACTCGGAATGGCGAGGGAACGAGTGAACACAAACGCCCACTTCAGTAGCAGAACTTGCCCAGAAAGCATTGCAACCTGGCTTAGATTTCATTTCAACAGGGAAAACAAAGCTTAGACAAATAGTATATGCTATATCTGCACATTCCAATTGGGCTTTATGTGGGCTAATCCATTTGTTAAGTTACATTGCTGTTGATTTCCGGTATGTCTGCCTGTTTGCAATCTGTCAAACCGAGCAGTATTATTTAGCCCATGTGTCCGATCATATTTGCAAATGTCTCCCCTGGTTGCAGATTTTTCTGACAATCAAGCATTCCATGTTTGTTATGCATGCTGTGTTTACTGCCAAGGGTGAGGGTGTTTTTACTGAAAACCCCACTCGTTATTCCTCCCTCCTCCCCTTGTACTGCAGGTGGGCACTTGTGTTTTGTGTTGCCCTCTTCCGAGTTGTCAGGGGAAGCCGGTGAGGGCATGTTACAAAGACTACTGAAACGCAGCAATATAAAACATATTCTACCTTACAAAAGGCAAGACAGTTAGTCCATTGAAAAACTCGACGGTGGAGCAAAAATGTGTTTTAGTTGCAATTCTAATCATAAAAATGTTCACTGATATTCATTGATACTTTGAAGCGTTCATATCGCTCTCTCCAATACGGCTTGTGTAAACGTAACAATGTGAGAAGTACGTTATTTGCTCTTTGTTAAAGTTATGCACTTTAACGGGTTCCATCTGATCACCGTCCGTTTGCTTAACTCCGAGGTCTTAAGAATTTATAACAGGAATTACCAAATATGTTGTATATATTTAACTCAGTCTGAATAACAGAAAACTAGTATGAATGTGGCAAACACCTGTCCCCAGAATACAGTGGTGATTGAAAAATTTGTGAACCCTTTAGATTTGCTATATTTTCTGCAAAATATGACCTAACAAAACACCATTCCGATTTTCACACAAGTCCTAAAAGTAGATAAAAGAGAAACCCAGTTTAAACACATGAGACAAAAATATTATACTTGGTCATTATTATGAGGAAAAATGATTCCAAATAAATATAGGTGGTGGCAAAAGTATGTGAGCCTTGCTCTTAACAACCACATTGTTTGTGGAAGTGTACATGACACGGACAAAGGAGATTTCTGAGAACTCAGAAAAAGAGTTGTTGATGCTCATCGGCTGGAAAAGGGTTACAAAAACCCCATCTCTAAAGAGTGTTCGAAAATGGAGAAATTCAAGACCATGTTAACCCTCCCCAGGAGTGGTTGACAAAAAGATCACTCCAAGAGCAAGGCGTGTAAATAGTTGGCGATACAAAGGAGCCCAGGGTAAATTCTAAAGCAACTGAAGGGCCTCTCTAAATGGATTGAGTTAATGTTCATGAGTCCACATCAGAAGAAACACACTGAACACAATGGTGGCATGGCGGGTTGAAGGAGGAAAAGCCACTGCTCTCCAAAAAGAAATTGTGCTCGTCTGCGTTTTGACTAAGATCATGTGGACGAGCAGAAGGCATGGAAGCATGTTTTGTGATGGATGAGACAAAAGAGAACTACTTGTGTGAAAATCTGATGAGGTTTTACGTAATATTTATGCAGCAAATAGAAATTCTAAAGGGTTCACCAAAATTTCTATTTTTGGAGGTCAAACAGGACACAGCAGTTTGCCTTTATATGGAGATGTTCCACTGAGAGATTAAAAATTGGCAGCTGACACGGCAAGCAAAGGGGAAAGTATAGAAGTCAGAACCCCATAACACAAATTCATGCAAAATATTTTACCACCACAGGGAAGGTTAAAGCTTATAGTTTGTATTAAAATTTCACATGGGTCGGCTTTGTTTCTGTGATGGACTTTCGTACTGATGAAAATGAAAACGCCGAATCATGTTTCAAAAACATTTTGTAGGAACAATGTAAGTGAAATACTCTGCACTTTATCCATCTGAAGTTGTAAGCTAGAGGCTGGAAAAAATATCATGAGTTAGCATGTTAAACGGATCTGCTGTTAAAGCCATTAAAGGATTTCAGAGGATTTGGGTTTGGGTATATTTGGCTCACTACGTGATCTTGTTCCAGTACGTCAGTGTTGGTCAGGGATCTGTAGGCACAGAAAGAAACAAACACCACAAAAAATAGCCCTTATGCTAATGTTACACTACCAAGAGCAAATGACACCGGAGCTGCTCACAATATAAAATACTATGTCAACTTTGATAGAGAAAAAAATAGAATTAAAATAAAGAATCCGATGTCAATTTTCCATTTGAATTACTTTTATACAAATAGAAGATGAATGAAATTTTTAAAGCTACAGTTTCTAAAATTCGGCAATGCTGATGCTATCCTTAGCTTGAGCTTTACCTATGAGATGGCTTCAGTGAATTCTTATGAATGTGCTCATGGTTTTAATACAACATGACAATTAAAGTTCATTTTATTTCACTGAGGTTTTAGTGCTATTAGCAGATAAATAGATTTCATAACAGCTGTGACAGATGATGAAACATCACTGTTGAGTTATGTTGCATTATGTAGCTGCAAGTGTGGATTTCAGCATTGCTCATTTGAACCTCTGAAACTCTTTTTAGCTGAAAGTCAAGCGTACAACGGGGTGTCAAGGCTACGCCAAATAATATAGGCTTCCTCAGCCTAATATTAAAAAACTACACAATGATACTCAGACATCTCCTTTGAATTCTGATATCTGGTCTTGGGCAAAGCTATAAAAGGAGTAGCACAATTAATTCCAGCAGTCAATTTAACACCATTTTTCATTAAATTGATCAATCTGTTCTAAAGGGACAATACTAAATGTTACAATTTGAAGCAGGTAACTCTAGAAGGGAATGATCACAACGATCAAACTAATAATAATAATTAAAAATTTAAAATGCTGCTCTGATGCTAAAAAAAAAAGAGTGCTATAATGTAGAATTGTGTGCATAAAAATTGGGCCAACTTTTACACTATTAAGTAGCTCGTTGATGGCAGGGCTTTTAAAGCTGATGAGTAGCAGAGGCAATGTTACCAACACAATTTCATTACACAATCATCTGGAGCCAGGTGCACTGATTCCAGTTACAACTGAAATAAAAAAAATGGTCACAGCTACAATATAGCTGATTTACAGAGCAAATAAGTCTTCACTGTGGATGTTCATGTCAAAACATGAACGTGTAATAATAACAGACATTCAGCAGAACAGGTTTAGACTGCAACTGAATAACTAAATATCTTAGTAGTCCATACAAAGCCTCATGGAAATTTGGAAAGATTGTTTGAGTCAGAAAAGGTTAACTCAAAATATGTATTTACATTAGTGCTGACAGTTTGTGAACCCTTTAGAATTTCCTATATTTCTGTATAGACATGAGCTAAAACATCAGATTTCCCAAAATCTGGACTTCCCAGAAGTCCTAAAAGTAGATAAAGAGAACCCAATTAAAACTAATGAGACAAAAGATGTACTTGGTCATTTATTTTACTGAGGAAAAAAATCCTATATCTCATATATCTGTGTCAAAAGTATGTGATGCTCTAAGATTAATAGTTGGATTCCTTCAAAGAAACTAAAGACCTCTCTCAGACTGGCTAATGCTAATGGTCATGAGTCTACAACCAAGTGAACACTGAACAAGAATGTTGTGAATGGCGGGGTTCTTATCATGTGGCATGTATACAAACCAGAAGGCTAAAGGAAAAGTTTAAATGGATAAATGAGACCAAGCTAGATTTTTTGGTTTAAATGAGAAGAGTTAGATATGGAGAAAGGAAAACACCTCACAGTAACCTTATCCTCTCTGTGAAACATGGTGGTGGTAGTATCATGGTTTGGGTTGATGAAACAATGAAATCTTAATTATACCATCAAATTCTAAGGGAAAATGTCATTATATGTGTCTGTGAACAATTTCAAGTGAGAAAGTAAGCACACAAGCCGTTCTACCAAAGACTGGTTAAAGAATAAAGTTCATGTTTTGGAATGGCCAAGTCAAAGTCCTGACCTTAATCCAATGGAAATGTTGTGGAAGGACCTGAAGCGAGCAGCTAATGTGAGGAAACCCACCAACATCCCAGAGCTGAAGCTGTTCTGTACGGAGGAATGGGCTAAAATTCCTCCAAGCCGGTGTGCAGGACTGATCAACAGTTACAGGAAACAACCATTAGCTGCAGTACTTGCTGCCAGGTGGTTCACACCAGATACTGACAGCAAAGGGTCACATACTTTGCCAACTCACTAATATTGTCCATATTGGATCATTTTCCTTAATTAATAAATGACCAAGTATCTATTTTTGTCTCATTTGTTTAACTGGGTTCTCTTTATCTACTTTTAGGACTTGTGGAAAATCTGATGATGTTTTAGTAATATTTATGCAGAAAAGAAAGAAATACCAAGAAAATCTAAAGGGTTCACAAACTTTCAAGCACCACTGTAAACTCTTGGGGTTTTCCTTGTAGACCTCACAGGTTGTGGACAGGGGTTGTTTGGTCACTAGGCTAGGAGTGCAGCAGGTGAAGGCATTTATATAGATAAAGAGGGATTTTAGGGGTTTTGTGGTAATTGTTATATAACAAATGTTGGTCTTTTTCATCGTTAAGTTGTGATGCCAACTATGATAAGTCATGTCAATTGAAAGGTAAATTTTAATGTTTTGTTCTTTTTTTTTGTTTTGAGTCCTTCAAGGTGAAGCAAGACTGGGGTGATGGTTAGGTAGTGTGGATGATTTGGTGCCCTGTCCAGGGGATTTCTTTCTTACTTTCAATCAAACAATAACCCACTCCTTGTAGAAATACCTAGATGGCGTCACCACAGTGGAGAAAACTAGAAATAGCTCTTAAGGTAATGAAACCAGTTGTTGCAATTGACTTTATGTGTAGAAATTACGATTGGACGTTATAAAGCCCCTTGC
The DNA here is from genome assembly GCA_025084515.1 of Ancistrus triradiatus. Taxonomy (NCBI): domain Eukaryota; kingdom Metazoa; phylum Chordata; class Actinopteri; order Siluriformes; family Loricariidae; genus Ancistrus; species Ancistrus triradiatus. Next base: position 50,135 of record JAJAGP010001449.1, read on the forward strand.
TGTTGTGACTATAATATATACTTCCCCAAAATTTGGCCTGATTGGGACTTGCTTACAAAATGGCTGCCTGATGTGCGAGTAAAGGGCACAGGGTTTTTTTTTTCAGAGAAAATATATTACAACAAAAATATCAATGGCTTTCTTGCAATAATATTGTGTGTACTGCAGGCTTGAAATAAATTCAAATAATATTTAAAAGCTAACAACATATTAAAAATGACATTTCACTGCCCTGGTATGCTTATAATGAAGATGGTAAGAAATTTCATTGTGTACACTTATGGTTTAGCAGCTTTTTGGCATTATTCATGAGTGTGTATATACAGAAACAAGACTGCCACTGTAAAGGTAAGATTTACCCATGTCGTATCATTCAGTGCAAAATTTAGAAAAATAACTTGTGATGCAGACGTACACAGCAGTTACACGATAATTTGCGTATATTATACTTCTCGATTTGTCCATATAAAAGCATTTACAGTATAGTTTAGCTTTTTTTTCATCTAGATTCAATAACTGTACCTTTAGAGCCCATAATATTGACTTTCCAAATGGCATGATGGGCTTTCCTGTAATAGACTGGGCCATAAACCACAGTAACAAGTTTGATTTCCAACAAGGTTTTCCCGAGCTGATCAAGGTACAGACTGCTTCAGTTCTTAAACAGTCCATACTCTAGAACAATCAGGCCATCAGTTAGTGAGCTCTGTTTCCTGCCTACCTTGGCACCACACCTGCACCTCTTTCTGACAACACCTTGAACAGTGGCCATGGCTTCTGTGTATAAACACACTGACTCGTTCAGCTCCTGTAACTTCTGTCACACCAGGGTCTCAGGCAGTGTGTCAGCATTGTCTGAAGACAGCAGTTGCCAGATATGCCATCTGTCCCTCTGCCAGTCTTGCCACTCTGAGCTTGTTGGCATCATTGTACCAGCTGATAAGGAGGATGCGTTCTGCGTGGAAGTCTTCCCAAGCTGCGGATGCAGCTGAGTCTGAGATATGAGTGAACTGGATGAGACCACTGAACAAGTTAATTTGGAGTCTCCATAAGTTGACTGAGGAAAATGCGCTTCATTTCTGTTGGCCAGTTTAGGTAAAAGTGTGGGGCTGGGTGTGTTGCTGCCAACTGGGATGTCCTCTGAGCTGCTGGAAGCTGATTGGCCATTGGGGTTGAGGTTCAGGTTGAGATATGTGTTAGTTACTGTGGTGCACTGTGAGAAATCTGACCCGCCCACAGTGGTTGGTGTCCGAAGAAGCTGCTTCTGGTACCCTTGGTGAATGTTGATTGCCTGTCGAGAGCTGCGGGAGTTCCCTGCCGATATGTTGCCATAGGAACCTGTAACAACAAGCCAACATGTATTTTACTTCAATTGAAGCAATACTTAAGCTATTTAACTGTTTTTAATAGGACACGTTAATTTAGTTATACGCAGATGCTCTCCAGTGTGCAATATTCTTTGTGCTGTCGGTGTACTTGTACGGTTCTACCCATAAACATTCTTTTACACCCCCCCTCCAAATGTCGAATATTTTTTGATAGCTACCGTTATAGGAGACGGCATGTGCAGGCTGTTATGTCATGTGCCATGCAAAAGTGTTAGTGTTTTTATTGTTCTTATACCAGAGTACATAGAATGTAGGGAACAGTGGTACAGGGGACATTCTGGACACAGTCCATAATTAGGTGAGTTTTCACAGGATGAAACAGTGAAAATGTATTTAGTGGCGTTTAACAATGTATCTTATCTCAAAAGGCATTATTAACTCTATTATTCTCTAGTATTCTATATAGTATAGTCACTGCACAACTAACCAATGAGCAGTCTCAGTGAAAGGAGAAACAAAAAACTGTATAATTCCAACTATCTCTCAGCAGTGTGTGAATTGCCCAACAGTCACATGCAGTGGTGCTGGATAATTTGTGAACCCTTTAGAATTTTCTATGTTTTTGCATAAATATGACCTAAAACATCATCAGATTTTGACACAAGTTCTAAAAGTAGATAAAGAGAACCCAGTTAAACAAATGAAACAGAAATATTATACTTGGTCATTTACTTATTGAGGAAAATGATCCAATATTACATATTAGTGAGTGGCAAAAGTATGTGACCCTTTACTTTCAGTATCTGGTGTGTCCCCCCTGTGCAGCTAAACGTTTCCTGTAGCTGTTGATCAGTCCTGCACACCGGCTTGGAGGAATTTTAGCCCATTCCTCCGTACAGAACAGCTTCAGCTCTGGGATGTTGGTGGGTTTCCTCACATTACATCAGGTCCTTCCACAACACTTCGATTGGATTAAGGTCAGGACTTTGACTTGGCCATTCCAGAACATGAACTTTATTCTTTAACCAGTCTTTGGTAGAACGGCTTGTGTGCTTACTTTCTCACTTGAAATTGTTCACAGAGAGATACGTATAATGACATTTTCGTTTAGAATTTGATGGTATAATTAACAATTCATTGTTTCATCAACCCAAACCATGATACTACCACCACCATGTTTCACAGAGAGGATAAGGTTACTGTGAGGTGTTTTCCTTTCTCCATATCTAACTCTTCTCATTTAAACCAAAAAATCTAGCTTGGTCTCATTTATCCATAAGACAGAACAGCTTCAGCTCTGGGATGTTGGTGGGTTTCCTCACATTAGCTGCTCACTGAGATGCTTCTGTGCATGGAGTTTGTACAAGTAACTTGATTTAAGTTTATACACCAGTAAATATATTGTTCATACTGAGTTATTGAAACACAAGCTGTTTAAGGCAATCTTTTAATCAAATAATTTAAATTGGTGTAACGCCTCAGGTTTTGCATTATGAGCAAACATTTCCAGTATTTTTCAATATCATATTTCTGCTAAACAGATATATCTTTGCTGGATCTTTAGGATATGCTACTCTAGTAAGCTCTGTCCTCCATGTCTGCATGTTTAAATGTGTTTTTGATCTCGTCTGCAGTTTTTTTGTAAGTAGTGAAATTATTTTTCCATCAAACTGCCATTGTTTTCCATAGCCTGCGAGGGTTTTTGTTGCTGTTGCTAAGGTAAGTTATCAAATGTATCAGATTTTGATATACCTAATGTTTCAGCTATGTGTCTGATTTTTCAGTTTGCTGATGACCTCTTTTGCTGGCATTGACTTCACATGCCACATCTGGACTTTTTTACTTTTGACCCTAAACTAATGATGCAATGACATACAGACGGCCAAGAAAAAATGGAGCAGTCCACTGCCCAGTTTCTATGGTTTCAAAAAAGGGCACTACTCTGTAGTAAAACTGCTGTTTTCTACAGTGTTCAACAGATAAAGATTTGCACACCCTCCATTTAAAGCTTGGTAATTCTCACTAAGGAATATCACTATCCAATGACAGACTGTACTATGGCAACAATTATTCTCAAATTTAAGAAATAATAAGCCTTGCTGGGATTGCAACTGGTTTAATTTGCTATTAGATTTGATATCATAACATCAGTAATTCAGTATACTGTGGTGCTGGAACGTTTGTGAACCCTTTAGAATTTTCTATATTTCTGCATAAATAAAACATCATCAGATTTTCACACAAGTCCTAAAAGTAGATAAAGAGAACCCAGTTACACAAATGAGCCACAAATATTATACTTGGTCATTTATTTATTGAGAAAAATGATCCAATATTACATATTAGTGAGTGGCAGTGCTTTCAGTATCTGGTGTGACCCCCCCTGTGCAGCAATAACTGCAGCTAAACGTTTCCTGTAACTGTTGATCAGTCCTGCACACCGGCTTGGAGGAATTTTATCCCATTCCTCCGTACAGAACAGCTTCAGCTCTGGGATGTTGGTGGGTTTCCTCACATTAGCTGCTCACTTCAGGTCCTTCCACAACATTTCGATTGGAATAAGGTCAGGACTTTGACTTGGCCATTCCAACATTAGCTGCTCACTTCAGGTCCTTCCACAACATTTCGATTGGAATAAGGTCAGGACTTTGACTTGGCCATTCCAAAACATGAACGTTATTCTTCTTTAACCATTCTTTGGTAGAACGGCTTGTATGCTTAGGGTCGTTGTCTTTCTGCATGACCCACCTTCTCTTGAGATTCAGTTCATGGACAGATGTCCTGACATTTTTCTTTAGAATTCTCTGATATAATTCAGAATTCATTGTTCCATCAATGATGGCAAGCCGTCCTGCCCAGATGCAGCAAAACAGGCCCAAACCATGATACTACCACCACCATGTTTCACAGTTGGGATAAGGTTCTAATGCTGGAATGCAGTGTTTTCCTTTCTCCTTTATTTATTGTGGAAAATGATCCAGTATTACATATTAGTGATATGTAATATTGGATCATTTTGCTCAATAAATAAATGACCAAGTATAATATTTTGGTCTCATTTGTTTAACTGGGTTCTCTTTATCTACTTTTAGGACTTGTGTGAAAATCTGATGATGTTTTAGGTCATATTTATGCAGAAATACAGGAAATTCTAAAGGGTTCACAAACTATCAAGCACCACTGTATCAGTTGAGTATATTTATATGCAGTCACTGCATATGCCGTACTCTACCTGAATAGGTGTGATCTTGCACCCCTGGCTTCAGAGTTGTGTGCCAAGTACCCCAGATGTTGGCATGTTCCTCTGAAATATCTGAAAATAAGAAATTATTATACCTCAGTACATCATCCTGACCTATTAACTAATAGTGGAGGAAAATCAACCAAACGTCTCCAACTAAGTGAGTCTTTTAGAAATCGCAAGGATATTCCATAATTGTGTTCTGGGTGTTTTGAATTTGAGAGTAAAAAGGTAGTGTTAAATAGTCCGCTCAATTTTGAGTTTGAATTTATGTCTGGGCACTCAAGTTTTAACTCCACTTAGGGGCGGTATGGTGGCTCGGTGGGTAGCGCTGTTGCCTCACAGTGAGTAGCCTGGGTTCGATTCCAGGAGGAGCGGTCTGGGTCCTTTCTGTGTGGAGTCCATCCCATGTGGGTTTACTCCAGGTGCTCTGATTTCCTCTCACAGTCCAAAGACATGAATGTTAGGTTAATTGGTGTTTCAAAAGTGCTCCTAGTGTGTGAGCGTGTATGAGGGTGTATGTGCCCTATGATGGACTGGCGCCCTGCCTAGAGTTGTTCCTGCCTTGCACCCTATGCCACTCTCCCAGACTTCACAGAGCACGGGCATGCATTTATCTGAACATGGAATCAGTCCATGGCAGGCCTGAGTCTGGGCACCACCTGAACTAGAACCCGGGTCCCAATTGCTAAACATCAGTTGTTTGTAAGCAACAAATGGTGTAAATGAAAAGTTTAGTCTCACCTGTCAAAGGGGCCCATTGATTTGAGACGTTGTCTGTACTGCGTCCTTTGACTTGTCCCACTAGGCTGTACTGTTCTGGGACGCAGAAAAGACGCTCTGTACTGCACCCACCATCAAGTTCATTGTCTTTTCCCATGTCTCCTGATCTCCTTTCAGACATCACAGGTGAGTTGTTATCATAGGGAGACACCTCGCCGCTGGATGCTTTGTTGGATTCGCTGGATGATCTGCACTCGCTCATGGAGAATGATGCTTCTGAATTCAACAATTCAGGACTTCTGAAAAACAAACAAAAAAAATGTTAATGAAATGCAGGTAGTAGGAGAAAAGTTATAACTGGAATATTGCTGCATTTTCTATATCAGCGTGATTCAATGTGCAGCCTGTGGCCTTCAGCACATGGCCTTCAGAGAAATATAACAAGCAAGCAGCTCTCTGAAACATTGTACAGTTCTGCCATATGATCTCAATTGTCTGCATGGAATCTCTGTTCCTCTGCTCTAAGCTCTGGTTTACTCTAAGTACCTGGGTATCCTTTCATCTCCCCAAAACATGATTGAGGCCAAGATGCCATGTGGTCAACGGACATATCTGTATGTCCAGTACTTTTGGTGTTAGGCTCCAGACCCACTATTACCCGGCTCTGTATGAAGATGTCAATGAATGTATACTCTCACTGGGCACTTCATGAGGTACACCTGTTCAACTGGTTGTTAATGCAAATATCTAATCAGCCAATCAAATGATTGCAGTATGCAGACATGGTCAAGATGACCTACTGGAGTTCAAACCGAGCCTCAGAATGGGAAGGAATAGTGAGTTAAGTGACTATGAATGTGGCATGGCTGTTGAGGCTAGATGGCCTGGTCTGAGTAGTTCAGAAATTGCTGATCTACTCGGATTGTCATGCACAGCCATCCCCAAGTTTATAGAGAATTTTCTGTAAAAGACCAAATATCCAATAGTTCTTTGTGCAAAAGAAGGTCGGAGAATGCCAGACTGATTTGAGCTGATGGAAAGGAAACAGTAACTCAAATAACCACTCGTTACAACCAAGGTATGCAGACGAGCATCCCTGAATGCACAACACATCAAACCTTGAAGTAGAAGGGCCACAACAGCAGAAGACCACATTGGGATCCTTTTTTGTCAGCCAATATTTCAAAGCCAAGGCTGCAACGGCCTACAGAAAAAATGTAACCTGATCTAAAGGATATATTTTTTTTCTGTTAAGGTCGGTCAGAATTTGGCACCAGCAGCATGAATCCATGAACCCAACCTTCTGGAGGTGGAACAATGGTGTGTCGAATATTTTCATGTTATTACCAAACACGCTGTCTGAATATTGTTGATCACCATGTGCATCCCTTTGTGGTCACAACTTACCCATCATCTATGGGCTACTTCCAGCATGATAATGCACCGAGTCGCAAGGAAAAAATCATCTTAAATCGATTTCATGAACACATTTACATTTACATTTACAGCATTTAGCAGACGCCCTTATCCAGAGCGACTTACAATTGGTACAGTCTTACAATCCAAGCAATTGTGGGTTAAGGGTCTTGCTCAAGGACCCAACAGTGGCAGCTTGGCAGAGGTGGGATTTGAACCTTCTGGTCCATAGTCCAGCACCTTAACCACCAGGCTACCACACAACAATGAATTTAGTGTTCTTCAGTGGTCTTTCCAGGCACCAGATATGAATTCAATTGAACACCTTTGGCGTGTGGCGGAACGGGATATTTTCAGCATGAAAATATCTGAAATATTTGAGAAGATCGGAAATATCTGCAGGAACTGTATGCTGCAATCAGGTCAACATGGAGCAAAATCTAAAAAAAAATTGCGACATCTTTTGGAATTCACGCCATGAAGAATTGAGGCTGCTTTGAGAACAAAGGGAGGCCCTACCCAGGAAAAGTATAATGCATTGCATTTTAATACTGATGATGGAACTAATACCATCACTGAGCTAGAAATTCAAAGGGGAATTATTACTGTATGCTCAAACCCTGCTCTCTGAACTTCCACTCTTTGAATTCCCACTGTAACATATGAGGTAATTTAATCCCATAATCTCCTATCAGAACCACTACCCATCTATGACAAATGATGATCAGGAAAATAACAGAAGTAATACAGCTTCTTCCATTATCATCATCTCCTTTTCTTTTATTAACTGCTTAAGTATGAGGCAATAGTTTACAAATAGCATTCATTAAGCACTAGAAGAATTCCAGAACTAGGGATGGGACTAGACCCAATTGTTACAGACGGAAACGTTGCCTTCACAGATAATACCCAGGCAGTAGAACCTGTCAGAAACTGTATCACTATATTACTGTGACATCACTCAAAATAAGACTTTAAATGTACCGGTTAGGCAATTTCCCACAGGAAATAACGACAATAGGTTTCCAGTTACCCGAATATTTATTATTCAAACCATCCAGAACGATGAACGTTCTGATAAGTGGGTTTGTTTGCACTTAAGAAGAAAGTAAAGTATTTGTTCTGCGTTCGTAATCTATAACAGCCATGTGGTTGTGTCTTCAAACAACTTCGAAATTGTATCTTATGTAGCTGCTACTTGAAGCGAAGCCGTACTTCAACCAAATCGTTTTGGCGCCATAAATGGACACTCCTGCAGTTTTGTTTGCAATGCTCCGACGCGCCCAACAGAGGGCAGTACATACACAAAAACGGTGTCATTCGTAATGGCTATGGCACGTCCACTCTCGCATAGTGTAGACGTAAAGGAAGCTTTTAAGGGAAAACGCACTCACTGCGATGCCTTGCGTCGTAAAAGGTAGTCCACCACGTCAGGATCTGTCTCCAGCAAACTTATCAACACTTCGTTCTGCAGGTCTGCAGACACCTGTCAATCACACAGACACAATTCAGCATTTCAGGATCATGTACACTTAAGGACACTGTAATCACAGTGGCGGTTCTAGACCATTTCAAGTGTTGGGGCCAGCTATGATAGAGAGACCAGTTTCTACTTAAATGTGCATCACAGGCATTAAGAGGATTCATTAATTAACTCACTCCACATTTAGGGGGGCTGTAGGTGGGGATAAGCTTGTTATCACTGGAGCACTGGCCCTTCACCCAACCACAGAACCACATCAACATCAAAATGGACACAAAGCAGAAACACTCAATTCTGCAAACAGCAAGTATTCAAGCGTTTTCAACTATTTCCTGTAATGAGAAAAGAGTAGAGCATCTGGAAGTCTAAGAGCAGTTACTGAGGCAGTGAAGGCATTTTGCACTGCATTTCTATGAACACTTCACTTAATCTTTTATAATGTGAATCCTATATCTGCACAATTCTTCCTTTCACAGATGGGCCCTCTTTTTTCAGAAAGAAGAAATTGCGTTCCTTCACAGTCTTCTTGTTACATTGTCTTGAATTTTTAACTTTTGACAGAATTTATCAGTCGCCCTTAGGTTATATTGAGAATGGGCAGAAAAAGGAAACAGAACATCAAGGGGATTATAAGGGGTAGGCCCACCTTTTACCTACAGAATAGCGTTAATTCTACTTGGAATGCCATCATACAGGTCCTAAATGGTTTGGGGTGGGGTGTCCTTCTTAAGAGGGCGGGGTGTCCTTCACAGCTTGCACTACAGAACTTCCAAAAAAGGTCAAGTGATGTTTAAACCTGGTCACTGAGGTGGCAACAGCGGTACTTCATCATAGTTAAAAAAAAAAATACATATTATATAGACAAAAACCCAAAACATTGGTATTAGTATGGCGTTTGCTCCCCATTTCTGCTGCTACAAGAGCCTTTGTTCTTTTAAGGGGGCTTTCCACTAGATTTTGGAACATGACTGTGAAGTCGGCTTCTAATGTTAGACAATAAGCCATAGCTCACTTTTGCCACTCCATTGCATTTTCAAGGTGTTGAATGGAGCTGATGTAAAGGTTCTGTACAAGCCAACTCTCAGTTAAAGCTTTGAAACCAATTCTGTATGTATTTTGTTTAAGGACAGCAGGGCAGAAAGATGATGAACTGACTTTGTTGGAAGCGGATCTCTATAAATGTGTCATGTTGAGAGAGACCAGGGTATTCAGGACAACCCATTCAGTACCACTGTTTTCCTTTGTAGAATATGCTTTACATTATGCAAGTGTTACAAGCGAGTGTTGCTGAAATAGCAGAGCTCAGTAATTAGACAGGGCGTCCAGAAACTTTTGTCTATATAATCTATGTATGTGGGAATTAAACTGCCTCATACGTATTAGCTGCTCTACAACAAGGCAAAGGCATCATTCAGCCTAATGATTTCTGTTATGTAGCTGCTCAGACCAGATAGACTCTTCAGACCATATTCCACAGTCCAGGTACTGTGCTCCTTACATCAGGTCAAGCCACAAATTCCAGCTTTGTAAAGGTCACATACAGCTTTCCTCAAGACAGGATCAGAGGTGTTCTCAGAGGTGGGTTTATTCCGGATACTCCGGTTTCGTCTCACATTTCAAAAGACATGTATGTTAGACTAATTGGAGCTTCTAAACTGCCCTCAGTGTGTGAGTGTGGGATTGGTGACCTGTCTAGGGTTGTTCCTGCCTTGCGCCCTGTGCCGCCGGCTAGGCACCGGCTTTCCCACAACTCTTACCAGGATTAAGTGGATGAGAAAATGAATGAATGAATTTGGTTACTTGAACAGAAAAGGAACAGGAGGACCAGATTTCAAAGATTCTGACTGAATCAC
>JAJAGP010001449.1:60278-191903 GCA_025084515.1 Ancistrus triradiatus
TGCAGAGGAACCAGTACAACGTTCTGGAATGGCCATCTCAGTCCCCAGACATGAATATTACTGAAAATGTGGGCTGTCCATGCTCGGAAACCATCAAACCTGACTGAACTGGAGATGTTTCTAAAAAAGAATGGTCCAAAGCACCTTCAACCAGAATCCAGACTGGAAGCTGTAGGAAGCGTTTAGCGGTTGTTATTTCTACAAAAGGAGGATCTACTAAATATTGATGTCATTTTTCTGTTGGGGTGCCCAAATTTATGCCCCTGCCTAATTTTGTTTGAATAATTACTGCGCACTTTCTGTAAATCCTATAAACTTCATTTCACTTCTCAAATATCACTGTGTTCATCTGCTATATGATATATTTAACTCAAGTTGCTGATCTGAACAACCAATGATTTATAAACTAAAATCATGAAAATTATCAGGGGTGCCCAAACTTTTCCATACCACTGTATAATAGGAAATAAAAATCTTGTACAAATCTTATATACATCTAATGACAGAAAACTAGTACAGGCGAACCCTTGTGACAGCTGATGAGAAAAGGGAATCGCAGTCTTGAAAGGCATATAAAAAACTGGTATTGTTCTGATTTCTTTTCTTTTTCAACTTTAAGATACAAAGAGAATAATTACAATACAGTACAGTACTAAATGTGTTTAATTAGTATTACTGTGTAATACGTGACTATGGTAATGTCCACTCAACGTCACAGAACATAATGCGGATGTTAAACAGCGCATACCTTTATTACCATTCCAGGTCAGCATTAGAATAAAGACATAGCCCATTATCTTTTTAGAGAGTACCCAATTATAATACAGAACCGAAAATTATTCACGGCTTTGTTCCTCACCATGAAGAGCTCTTCATAACTTGTGACCATCCTCTGTACCACTGCTATGACAGCTGTGGACTCCTCAGCCCGGGCAGTACTCTGGACGCTGAACTCTTTGTCTGAGCTCTTCTGTTTGTGCAGAAGGTTCGGCCCAAAGATGGTGGCCAGGTTGATAGACGTCATCTTGTTCCCTGTTACCTGTGTGCAAATGGAAAACATTTCCATAAAAGTGCCGAATGCCCAATATTAATCCAACTTACTACTCTACGTTGCATTCTGTTCCAGATTACGTCCGAAGCCAAAAAGGATTTAAAGTGCTTTCATGTTATTACAATTTGATTTGCTCACAGCAAGATGGAGATTCAGTTCAAATCTTACAGCTGGACTCTTTATAAGGGAGATTAAGTTCATGTGGGAGAGTTTGTGTGTGACTGTGTGTCGTAGGAAGTCACAGAATTCAAATCTAATTGCAGTAAATGCGTAAACGTAATCCATCTCTACCAAACTAAAAATATGTCCTTCATTTTACTCCCAGGAACCTCCCTAAGTTGCACACGGTCTCAGCCTTGCCTCCTTATCCCAAATCTCTCGGTCTCAGCGGGAAAGCAAGTGTAATGAAAACGCTGATCGCTGTTCCCCTCCCGTGCGTGAAATGAGTCCGGCTTCCTGTGCAGATAGGCGTGTGGGAAAGTACGCCGAGAGAACAGACAGGACTGAGGCTGTTTAGGACGTGCCACTGAGGCTCTGCATTAGTGCGTTAATAAGGAAAACATAGAGAAGCTTACCACACTAGCTTAGCTAGGGATTGGGACCCAACTAAACGGCACGCCAAATAAAGTCAGATTAGGAGCACTGTTAAATCTAAAATAAGAACTGGGCTCGGTGGCCCACCCAGCTAACATCCATCTTATCGGTGGGAGTTTTAATGCCAACAACGCCATAGCTTTTTGTGGCTGGGTGTTCAGAGAGAATAAGTGCCCTGCTTCCTAGGTGGGAATGAGGAATAGGATTGCATTCCGGTAGCTGGTCCATTCATTGCCTATACAAAGTAGTTATGCAAGTGAAGGAGAATCATGACACTGCATAAAGTAGTCCCTTATTGTGCATTTAGCTGTCCACAGGCATTTGAAGCCTAAAGCTGGAATCACACTGGCTATCAGCAACTGCATCCAGAAACAATGGTACGTGGTCGGGTGCTTCAATGCCAACAAATGGCTTCTTTCTCTGAATGTATGTGATTTCTGAGATTACATTCGAAAATCTCAGAAATGTCAAAACAATAGGGACTAAGAATAATACAGACTTTTCTATACTTCATTTTCTATCCGCCTCATGGTCACAGGGGGCGACCCCTATCTGACAGCACAGGTCATCTGGCACAAACATAGGCGTGTCTAGAACCCTTTTTTAATTAAGCCCCAGCACCCCTGAAAACAGCAAAGGGTTTTTGTTGTTTGTCTTTTTAGTTGTTTGCTGTTAAACATCATATTTTAACAGCAATGTTTCCCCTACCCCAAGAAAGTCAGACGTTCCTCCTTAACTACGTCTCCCAAGGAGGCTGGGTCACTTTTTGAGTCATGGTCCTCCCAAGGTTTCTTCCTCATAACACTTAGGGAGTTATTCCTTGCCACTGTCGCCCTAGGCTTGCTCAATTTGGGATTGGACGTAGATATTAGGAGATCTAAAACTGTAAAGCTGCTTTGAGACAATGTTCCATTGTAAAAAGCGCTATATAAATAAATATGACTTGACAAGTATGAGAATGATTTTTTCCCTTACATGTGAAGGAAGTTTTTGTTTGTTTAGAAAAAAGGGGAGGGCGTTGGTTGTTGGGGGCTCAGCAGCAGGTTGCCAGTGCATCACAGGATACCTGTCCTCTCAGGATGACCCTAACCAAGCTCATCTCCCTCAGCTCTCAGACAACACTGTTTAAGCAGAGCACCAAGTGAGGTCCATAAGAAAATGGTTTGGTGTGGCGAATTCTCCTAACTAGAGTTCCAACAGCTAGTGAATCCCATACCTTTGGCTTTGTAAAGTGCGTGTATGGATGTGTGTAGGCACTTTTTCCCACTGTATCATCTTTAATCCATGATGATCAGTCTGGCATAAATATGTCTTGACAATCTGACACGACTCAGATTTGGTTTTGAAATGAGATGTCCATAATGATACCTGACTACAAACACTACTCACTGTACCAATTAGTAGTAAATATCCTTCCATTGTAGTGTCCACTACAACTTGGGAGTGTCATTTATCGTGTTGGCTACATGCCTATGCGCTTACACTGTTTTACTAATTAGCCCTTAACCACACAGTATAACACAGCAATTTCCCTAATGTATGTCAGATCAAATCTACATTGTAATGCTGGATCAACAGCTCTCATTAAGCTACTTCTTACATTCTGGGACCATTCGAGCATTACTCTGAACTTTCCACACAGCTGAACATTTCACTCAGTCAGCCCTGTCAAATTTCCACCAACAAACCCTACAAACAGAAGTGCTTTGCTTGTAGCTGTGAAGATTTTAGGAAGTTGCAATATCTCACCTCCTGACCATCTTTGTCATAGCTGTTATGGGCATGTTGAGCCACAGTGTGCAGAAACTCCAGCAGTCGATGCAGGGTGTCACTGTTACAAGGTGGGAGCAGGTACACTAGCAGCTGTGTGACTGTCTGCTGGTCTTCTGGGTCCAGCACTGTCAAAGTTTCCAACAAAAATCATAGTATGTATTGGTTTATTAATGCATAATCCTACAACATTAAAGTTCTGCATAATTAACAACCTAAATTAGGTTCTTTTCTGAATGATCACCATTCTCTTGAGTGTTTGCTGCCAAAAAGCTTCATTTTTTTAGTCACAATAGATGCTGAGTTTCTTTTACGGCACACAATGTAAAAAGTCTGTCAGCATTGAGGGGTATAATGGTAAATTTGGAGACTCGATGACCACCTCCACATCTCTAGTCATGAACTTTGAAGGGATTTTTGCCTCTCTAGCCATTCTCTACATAATTATCTGTTTTCCATAACCCATTCCTGGGAACCCTTGCTGTGTGTGGGTGAGCATTATCCTGTTGAAAAATGCCACTTGGAAGCCCTACAATGAAAGGCATCACACATGGCCGCAGGATGACAGCCTCGTAGCACAGCTATGGGTGACAGACTGCCATATGTGGTGGCTCCCCAGATCATCACACCAGCAGTTGGGGCAGTGTGTCGCTCGACAGCAAATGCAGAACTCCATACTCAAAGCCAATCATCGTCAGATCTGTTCTGCCTAGGTCAGTTAAGAACTAATCTTTTTTTTACCCAGCAGCTAAGACAAACCAAACCAAACCAAAGCTGCCAAACCAAAACCGCAAAAGGTTTCCTCACATGTGGTGTTGATGAAGGCCGTGTAGAGCTCTTTTGTGAGCAGAGGGTCAGCCATGTCCCGAAGGAATTCCTTCAGCAGTGCAGCCACGTCATGAACACTGTGCTCCTCATCCAGCTGCACGTCCATGCCGCGGTCAAACTCCTCTCGCAGCTGTGACAAACAAATGCAGTTATGCAAAATATGAACACTATTATACACAAAGCCCCAGCTTCACAAAAGCACAGACATTTAGCAAAGAGGGAAATGTCTGTACAACAAGGTCAAGTACATTTTGAAAGTACATTTGAAAATTATATATAAAATAACCTTTAAGAACATATGACCTGTTTATATCTTGCATTAATGTGTTTTTTTAATCTCTATGCCACAGTCCATGTACCCTTTTCACTAAAAATGTGTCCCCATTATGACCCAACAGATGTCTTGTAAAAAACATATCGGCACCTACAAAGTGACAGACTACTGCAGAGCACAAACCTAAAATACAGCATCATAAATTTCAAAACCAATTATTTTCTGAGATCTTAGAAAAAAGACTAGTGGATATGGAATGATATCCAAACTTTTGCTTAAGTTTTAATTTGTTTCATTTTTTTCTATATGTTTTTAAATGAACCTTTTATGAAATATGCTATATATCAGTGTGCCTTCTGCAGAGTTCATGGTAACTTCTTATTTATGACTCCTCATGTCATTTGCTCAAGGGTCACCAAAGTTTAGCACAAGACAGTACAATGGTACCGCCTAGTAGGCGGCTAGTTTAGACCCAGATGCAGACCCAGGTACCTTATCCCATCTGTGAAACATGGTGATGGTAGTATCATGGTTTGGGCCTGTTTTGCTGCATCTGGGCAGGATGGCATGGCATCATTGATGGAACAATGAATTCTGAATTATATCAGAGAATTCTAAAGGAAAATGTCAGGACATCTGTCCATGAACTGAACCTCAAGAGAAGGTGGGTCTTGCAGCAAGTCAACTAACATGTAATAATGGATCATTTTCCTCAATTTATAAATGAGAAAGTATAATATGTTTGTCTCATTTGTTTAACTGAGTTCTCTTTATCTACTTTTAGGACCTGTGTGAAAATCTGATGATGGTTTAGGTCATATTTATGCAGAAATATAGAACATTCTGAAGGGTTCACAAACTTTCAAGCAGCATTGTACATGGTTTGAATGCTGACTGTATGTTGTTTGCATTTTATTCTGGCATTCTTCTGAAAACATGGTTTATCCAACTTAAATACACATTATGTAAAGAAACACTATATACACAACAGATTATTTCAGTGGCAGAAAGGCACCCGTCTCTGGAGGTGATGAATAGTTTTGAAAGCTTTCCAAAATGTGGTAGAACTATAGATGGTTTATAGAGGACATAACCCTCATAACGGCTCCATCTGAAAACATGAAAGACCAGTTCATCTGCTAGGGAACACACTCTGTAAAAATGCAAGCTGTGGATGATTATCTGCTCTGATAAATGAAAGTGAACACAGAAGCAACAATACATCAACACAGCAGATCTCCAGAAAATGCATTCTATTTATATTTAAATGTGGTAAAGATGCATGCCTCACCCTGGAGATGGTTTAAGTGATGTACAGCTCTGGATAAAATTAAGAGACCACCGCAAAATGATCAGTTTCTCTAGGTTTACTGTTTGTAGGTACTGTATGTGTTTTAGTGAAATGGAAATTTTTGAATTTATTCTATAATTTACTGGTAAATTTCAAATTAAATACAGTGGTATCGCGGTTCTTGCTATCATTTTCGTCCAGACTTCTTGCCGAGAACCGAAAACGAACAATACCAAAGCATTTTCCCATGAGGATTAATGGGAGTTGAATGAATTAAAACCTTCAGAAAATCCACACTGTATAAGGCATTATATGCATTAATGGAGTTATGCATTAATATCCTAATGGAGCCTATGATGAGTAATGATAAGTAAGGTAACGTTTAAAACACATTATCCTACAGTTCTATTAACTTAATACTACATATTAACTTATGATAATAAAGTGTTGAAAAATATCGAAACAGTTACTCTACTGGTGAACTCAGGGTGCTAGCATAGCTGCTAATGGTAACTGCAGCCTGTGTTCTGGATTATGCAGTTCTGGTTTCCCTGTCGGTTGGCTGCCAGTACCAACATTTTTAAAACCCATAGAGATTTAGGTACACTAAGAATACAATAGTGTAGATGTAAAAATAAAGAAAAACATAGCGGACATCTTCACTGAGCAAGTGCTAATGAATCACTGTGTACTGAATCGTGAGTATAATGTATAATGAATCAAGAATCTGCTTTCGGCTGACACGAGTCGTGTGGCTCGACTCCTAGAAAGTTTAAGCAAGTGTGCCGAGTACCGAGCAAATGACAACAACCAAGACAAATTTTTCTAGTCAAAATGGGTCAAAAACCGAGTTCGACGAATTCGAACCGAGGTACCACTTATTAGGTGTACATGACAACTGGTCAAAATAACAGAAGATGCAGTGATTCAGACCTCGATTAATAACACAAATAATAATATAAAGAAAACACGTTTATATTCATTTATTAGAAAACAGTTCTTGTGTTTTAACTTAGGAAAGTTCATAAATCAATATTTCAATCACAGCGTTCATGTGTCTTGTACTTTTCCTAACTAAATCAGATTTGGTTCGGGTTGTCACCTAATCATTCATTCACTTTCTTATCCGTTTAATCCTGAACAGGGATGGGGGAGAGCCGGTGCCCAGCTGTTGGCACAATGCGCAAAGCAGGACCAGCCTAGCAGGGTGCCAGTCCATCATAGGGTACACTCACTCACACATTCATACTCACACCCACACAGTATGGCCAATTTAGCGTAAGCAATTAACCTGTGGGATGACACTGGAGTGAACCCACACAGACACGGGGAGGACATGTGGACTCCACACAGAAAGGACCCAGGCTGCTCCCCCTGGAATCAATAATAAAATGGCAGGTTCTACAGATAAAATGAACTAAATTCTAAATAAACGAAAAAGCAAAGCACTTTCCCTGTGTGGCTGCACGTCTGTTTGAAGCACAAAGGATTCCCCTTAAAGAGTGGAGGGCTTGCAAAGAGGCTCGAATTCATGCACTTCTAATCTAACAATGTGTTTGACAATTTGCTCTTCATGACAGATCAAGAATTCTTAATGATTTTAATAGAAATACTTTCTTGATCTGAGATTTCTTTTTTCTCAGACTAAATGTATTTAAATGAAAGGTTGGCTTTCTCTTGGGCTTTTCTTTCAGTGTGAGATTAAACTAATTTGTCAAAAATGATGTTCTTACAGCCCTTTTTGCTCGTCATTACCACTAGTGCCAGTAATTGTGGAGGTGACGGTAATAATCAGGATTACATCATTTCTATTTTTTTTTCCTTGGCCTAGAGGTAAGTTGTATTAAAAACACTTCATACTGTGTGACCTTTGCAATGGCTTCTCTCCAATCACTTGTCCAACAGGTTCTTCTCACACTGCTTTCCTTCTCCTTTTGCAATCTGACTCTAATGCATGCTGGGACCATGTGATATGTGTTTACTTACTGTGAAATGAGATCACTGTTTGTACTAAGGTGGAGTTTTTTTCCCCCAAAGTACTGAATGTACACCAAGTGACATGTTGTAATCAGCCAAAGACTGAAGACCTATTTACTGCACTTATAAAATGTACCAAGGTACAGGGAAGCCAGATGTTACAGAAAAAGAAAAAAATGTCACTGACAGATTACACATTTTGGCAGCAGCATAAATGAAAGGTGAAATCAGTTATTGTGTTGTAGAACTGTGAAAATGCGGGAAGCGGGAAGCAGAAATCCATCACAGGAATATGGGTTATCAGCAAGAAAAAACATGTCACTCTCACCAGCGTCATTCATCTCTCAGTCACAATATATGGGTAACTTTATTTTCAGTCAAAACAGCAGCCTGGTGATTTAGAGGTGATTGACAGGAGCTTTCAGCAGATTCATGGCAATGACCCTAATGTGCATTTTGCAATATTAAATGAAATAAGCTTACATAGCCTACTACAACTGCAAAACGTCTATGCCAGCAAACAGAAGACCAACTCCATATTGATGTCCATAGTACTGGAATAAGCAGCAATGGTCTAATAGTAAGAGCCTGTTGCTGGAAAGGCCAATTCCTGAGGGTCCTGGGTCCTTGTGGGGCTTGCAACATGAAAGTGGTGCATTTATAGAGCCCAGAAATGGCACCCTGTCCAGGGTGTAAGACAGGGACAACAAAATATCAGAAGGATGAAACATTGGAAGACACGCTGAGAAACTTTGAACATGAGGAACATGCCTTAAGGGCTGGTGGGGGCAAAGGTTCCCTGTGCTGTGGCTCCAAAACTGCAAAGCTACAAGCAACAGTGATTGTTTGATAGTGTAATGCATGCTGGGTAATGTAGTGACTAAACATTGATGTATATAAATGCAATAATAATAATAATATATTCTGCTAAAATGCTGGAGAGTTGCAATACCATACCCCAGGAAACATGCAGCATTTTATGCTTGTTTATACCAGAATTTCCATTTCAGAATGATCAACAATCATTTGTTGTTTTCATCTACAGGCTTTAATTTTTGCAGTATTAAATATGAGCAGAAACATACATGCATGAGATTAAGTGTGTTCTCATTCCTACCTGCCGTACTCTTTTCTTCGAGCTGCCCACTCGAAAGATGCCAACTGTCTGCAGACCTAGGCAGAATACAAGTCAGTTAAGCCATCTGGTTCCAATTCTGGGTTAGCGCATTACTCACTTTTTTATTTCACTGCATGTGTGGTTACAGAAGTGCCTAGCATGCGTACCATACTTCTCAAGGTGCTGGCAGCAGCTGTCAAGCACACGAGGCACCTGTCTGTAGATGGGGTTCAGACTCAGCCTCTTGTCCTGCTGCTTCTCCTTCTTGCTGGCCGTCTCCGCTGGCAGTGAGAGCTGCAGAGCCTCCAGCAGCCGCGACTGGTTGTCATCCAAATCGGTGATGGAGTCTACCGACATACCACCCTTCCCAAGATATAAAAATGATTATTGGCAAAAGGTACGGTGAAATAAGTTTTCAAATCAACATTGGTGTTGAAAAACTTGTGCAAGTGGGTTTTGGCCTTTCATAAACTGTCATAAACACAGATTAATTACACCAACAAACTCGACTGCTTTTTTAATATTTAGTTGTCTACTCGAGTTAACTTCAGGGAAAATGTGTTCACCATACAAATTAGCGTTTAAAAGATGGTACATGTTTAGCATGGCAGGTGTACAGTGCCTAAAACACCTAACAGACAGGCTGGTCCTCAAGTCACTTCACATCATTGTTGAATGGTGAGAAGTTTAGGATCTAATGCACTAATACTCAGTGTCTATAGACAGTAAATGGACTGAATCATACCCTACGCATATATGGGGTCCAGATTATATTAATTAATGAAAGCATTTTAATAAGGTGTCCAAACTGGTAGTGTACATTGTCCCAAAATTCATGCTGTGCCTCTTCCTGCTTTACATTAGTTATAACTACAGTGGTGCTTGAAAGTTGGAACTTCTCTCGCCGGGATCTGGCGACCCTGGAATTCAACGTAGCACCTGTTAAGCCACTATAGAACAATTTATGGAGACTCTGAAACTTTTTTATCATGAATGTACTTGATAAAATGACAAATTTGATTATTTAATATTAAAGTTTGAAGTTCATGTCACATTTTTCTGTGAGATTATTGGCTGGTTGCAAAGTAGAAATCCGATTCTTGCCTGAGTCATGTAAACCCAGAGGCTTCCCATTACTGAAGCTATATTGGTTGATCGGATCAAAATCTCATTTTCTGCAGTTATCGGTTTATTAAGTGCATGTAGACGCACTCACTGAAGGGGATGGGGTCAGGGGTGGCTCGCTACCATTTAGAGAATTAGGAGCTCAAAACTGTAAAGGGGGATCTGGTGCCTGATCCTTGATATATTTCGACACAGCCATGTCAGAGACGTTTTATCAAGACCCCATGGAATTGCCTTAACTTAAAGACACCTCTAAGAATCCGCCAGCAGGAGACAAGGTTGTACATGTGGCAGTGTTTTTTTAGAAAGTTAAAAGATGGCTGTCCTCACCCTCCTGCGAACACGGGGTGCTGCGTCAGGCGTGTTGGATGATGTGGACTCGTTGGCTGTCTCAGAGGTCGAGCTGAGGGATGAGTTGCTGCTGGAAAACTCCTTGGTGGGGCGGCGTGTGGCAAACTGCAGTATGGAGGACACCAGGTCACTTGGGTCCCTGTGGTCTTCCCTTTGACCATCCTGACGCTGACGCAGTGTCCGGTCGTTGGTAATCACTTGAGATAGTGAGATTCCGAATGCCTGTGGTATGTTTTCTGAGACAATAGGAGAAAGATCACAGGTCAGAAAAAGCAGGTCAAGACTACAAATTGGAAAACAGTTCAAACCTAAAAGTTCAAATCTAAGCTCCATCAAGCCACCACTGCTGGACCCTGCAAAGTTCTTAACCTTCCACTACAGTGTACGCCATTCTGGATAATGGCGTCAGACAAATTCTGTCCATTGTAAGACCAATGTAACTAACTGCTGAAAGTAAGGATCAAAAGATATGCCCTGTGAGCATGGATTTCTTTACAAAGATAAATTACATTTAATCACGTCGACAGTGTGAATGCGTTGTGTGCACTCAATACTTTAATGGAGTTTGGCAACTGCACATTAAGCAGAATGAGTCTGAAACTGTGTCGTGAGTGAAGAGCATCTCATTTGTTTTACTTGTGTTTGTGTGTGTCTGTCTGTGTGCGTGTGATGTGTGTGAATGGTAGCCAAAGACAAACAGCATGTATGTAAACAGTACAGCACGTTGGCTGGCTATCTAACCAATCAGCCAGAACATTAAAGCCACTGACAGGTGAAGTGAATAACACTGATAGTGTGATGCTCTAAGCAATGTTCTGCTGGGAAACCTTGGGTCGTGGCATTTTCATGTTACTTTGACACACACTACCTACCTAAACAATGTTGCAAACCAAATATACCCCTTCATGGCAATGGCATTCCCTAATGGCGGTGGCCTCCTTCAGCAGGGTAATGCGTCCTGTCATAATGTCAAAAAAATGTCCAGGAATGGTTTGAGGAACATATCAAAGAGTTCAAGGTGTCTGCTGTGCCTCCATATACCCAAGATCTCCATATACCTCACTTGACAAACCCCAGAGGCCCTAAACAAGACTTTTAAGGACTTAAAGGATCTGCTGTTAACTAGAGGGCACCTTCACAGGTCTTGTGGAGTACGTGCTCCGATAACACGCGTGTGATCTGCACAATATTAGGCAGTTGGTTTTAATGTTATGGCTGATTAGTGCATATCCTTTCCCAGAGCACTTTATTTGGACCATCTGTATTGATTCGTGCAGTCATCTAATTAGCAATCATGTGGCAGCAGTGCAATGCATAACATCACGCAGACATGGGCCAGCAGCTTTAGGTAATCTTCACATAAAACATCAGACTGAGGGAAACAAAGTGATCTCGTGAAAGGTGATTTTGACCATGGCATGATTGTTGGTGCACGGGCTGAACTGAGCATTTCTGTAACTGCTGAACTCCTGGGATTTTCATGCAGAACAATCTCTAGAGCTTACTCAGTGGTGCAATAAATAAAAAAACACCCAGTGATTGGTAGTTCAGTGGATGTAAATGTCTTGTTGATGAGAAAGGTCAACAGAAAATGGCTAAACTGATTCAACCTGACAGAAAGGCTACAGTAATTATCCAGTTTACTTTATAACCACAATTGTGGTGGGCAGAAGACATCTCTGAATGCACAACACATAGAACCTAGAGGTGGATAGGCTACAACAGCAAGGCCACATTAGGTTTCAATTCTGTCATCCAAGAGCAAAATGTTAATTCTGCAATGGGCACAGGCTCACCAAGACTGGAAAAACATAACCTAGCCAGATGGTAGGGTCAGAAGCTGGAATCCATGGCCCCATCCTGCCTTTGGGCTGGCTAATACAAATTAATCATCGCTTGAACCCCACAGCCTATTTGAGTACAGATATGCACCATTTAACATCCACATTATGTCCTGTGAAACAGGACGCTGACCAAAATGGATGTTGACCTGACCTGAAATTTTTAAAACCTCGGCAGTTACAGTGGATGGACGTTAAATGGTGCATACCTGTATTGTTGGAGACCATGTGCATGCTGTTGGGTTGAAGTAGATTCAGCAGCAGGAAAGTGCAGCTGAAAAATCAGCAGGAATTGCTCGATGCAGAATCTCAAAAGAATGTTTCCAACATCTTGTGGAATCCACGCCGCAAAGAAGTGTGGCTTGTTTTAAGAGCAAAGGGAAGCCCTACCCAGTATTAGTATAGTTTTCCTAATGAAGTGCTTGGGGTGCGTTTCTTCCCATTTATGATATGGTACAATGAGAGGGAAAAAACAACCCATAAAATAAGCTATAATATTACTGTAAAACCAAAAAGTAATCAAAATTGCTTGGTTCAACATAAGCCCAGAGTTATAGTGGTGTGAAAAAGTGTTTGCCCCCTTCCTGATTTCCTGTGCATGTTTGTCACACTTCAAGTGATCCAGAGATCAAAGCAATTTAAAAATTAGTAAAAGACAACACAAGTAAACACAAAAATGCAGGTTTTAAATGAAGGTGTTATTATTAAGGAAGAAAAAAAAGCCAAACCTACATGGCCCTGTGTGAAAACGTTACTGTCCCTAAACCTAATAACTGGTTCGGGCCACCCTTAGGCAGCAACAACTGCAACCAAGCATGTGCCATAACTTGCAATGAGTCTTTTTACAGCGTTGTGGAGGAGGAATTCTGGCCACTCATCTTTGCAGGAATTGTTGTAATTTCAGCCACACCTGGAGGGTTTTTCCAGCATGAAACGGCCTTTTTAAAGTCATGCCACAGCAGATCTCAATAGGACTCAGGTCAGAACTTGACTAGGCCACTCCCAAAGTCTTTCATTTGTTTTTCTTCAGCCATTCAGAGGTGGACTTGCTGCTGTGTTTTTGGATCATTGTCCTGCTGCAGAACCCAAGTTCGTTTTCAAGCTTGAGGTCACCAACAAGATGGCCGAAACATTCTCCCTTCAGGATTTTTTGGTAGACAGCAGAATTCATAGTTCCATTTATCACCGCAAGTCTCGAGGTCCTGAAGCAGCAAAACAGCCCCAGACCATTCACACTACCACCACCATATTTTACTGTTGCTATCATGTTCTTTTTCTGGAAATGCTGTGTTTTACTTTTACACCACCCCCAACATGTAATGGGACACCACACCTTCCAAAGAGTTCAAAATTTTGTTTTCGTTGTCCAGTCCACAGAATGTTTTCCCAAAAGTCTTGGGGATCATCAAGATGTGTTCTGGAAAAATTGAGAGAGCTTTTAATGTTCCTTGTGCTCAGCAGTGGTTTTCGTCTTGGAACTCTGCCATGCAGGCCATTTTTGCCCAGTAGTCTCTTTCTTATGGGTGGAGGCATGAACACTGACCTTAACTGAGCCAAGTGAGGCCTTGCAGTTCTTGGATGTTGGTTGTGGGGGTCTTTTGTGACCTATTGGATGAGTGATCGCTGCGCTCTTGGGGTTATTTTGGGGTCGGCCATCACACTCCTGAGAAGGTTCACCCATGTTCCATGTCTTAGCCATTTGTGGATAATGGCTCTCACTGTGGTTCTCTGGTAGGTCCCAAAGCTTTAGAAAATGGCTTATAACCCTTTCCAGACTGGACAGATCTCAGTTTACTTTCTTTCTCAATTGTTCCTGAATTTCTTTGGATCTCGGCATCATGATGTGTAAGCTTTTAAGGATCTTTTTTGTTGTACTTCACTTTGTCAGGCAGGTCCTGGGTTTAAGTGATGTCCGGATGAGAAAAGGTGTGGCATAATTAGGGCTGGGTGTGGCTAGAGAGAGTGAACTCAGGTGTGATAAACCATAGTTATGTCATGTTTTAACAAGAGGGGGGGCAATCACTTTTTCACACAGGGCCATGTAGGTTTGGATTTTTGTCTCCCTTATTAATAAACACCTTCATTTAAAAACTGCATTTTGTGTTTACTTGTGTTGTGTTTGACTAATATTTAAACTGGTTTGATGTTCTGAAACACTTATGTGTGACAAACATGACAAAAAATAGGAACTCAGGAAGGGGGCAAACACTTTTTCACACCACTGTATATGTAAATACATACAGAATGGCATTAAATGGTACACAGAGGAGAACGATATATCGTTGTCATTGTTTGCACTTGCTTGTTTTCCAGATTTATGCCCAGATGATGATGTGCTGACACATGGAATTACACAATTATAGAAAAGACTCAGAAACTGTCTCTGCAGAAATAAATACTGTACTGCTGTCTGCATATTGACCTGAATAAATAATGGTACGTGTCAGATGTCCTGTGCACACAGTATATATAAACATTTCTTTGTATGGTAGTATGGACAGCTGGCCAATAAATGTGGTATAGAACAAAGAGGTGGCCACCCTCTTTCAGACAAAACATAGGACTACAAGCTGGGATGCTAAAGAATGTGTATGTGTGTGTGTGTGTGTGTGTCTGTGTCTGTTTCCACGAAACCTGACACTCCCTAACAAGACAGACCATTTCAAAGTAGCTTTGGGATTTGACCGGCCCAAAACAAAGCCACATGTAATTAAACGGACTTGTAGATCACGCATACAAATTATTGCAGTATGTAGCTTAATGGTAAAAGTAAACACATGTCAATAAAAGAAAATGTGCAACAGCTCCTAGGAAAATGTTCATTTGGATTCATTATTGTGCTGTTTTTATGCAAACAGTGAACATAAAGCCTGACAATGAATATAATAATATTATTTAATCAAATAATAATATTTAATCATTTAAAACAGTCAATTTTTTAAAATAGGAGAACCACCAAGGAACAGTTGCTTTAAACATTTTAAAATGTCTAAGTTTGAACACCAAATGCAACAGAATAACAACTATAAAAAAGCAGCTAATCAAGAATTCACCTTTGTAATCAAAGCATCATGACATATAACCATACTTTTCTTTATGAATAACAGCTAAATAAAATGGTAGAAACAATCAGTTGGACAGTATATTCTGGAGTGTCTATATTTTTTACAGTGATGTGAAAAAGTGTTTGCCCCCTTCCTGATTTCATATTCTTTTGCATGTTTGTCACACTTGAGTGTTTCGGAACATAAACCAGTTTTACCTATTAGCCAAAAGACAACACAAGTAAAACAAAAAATGCAGTTTATAAATGAAAAGTGTTTGATTATTAAGGAAGAAAAAAATCCAAACCTTAAATGGCTACCTATGTGAAAAAGTAATTGCTCCCTTGTTAAAAACATAACATAACTACGGTTTATCCACACCTGAGTTCACTGTCTCTAGCCACAGCCCAGGCCTGACTATTGCCACACCTGTTCTCAATCAGGGGATCCACTTAAATAGGGACCTGCCTGACAAAAGTGAGGTGTACACCAAAAGATCCTTAAAAGCTACACATCATGCCGAGATCCAAAGAAATTTCGGAACAATTAGGAAAAAAGTAGTTGGAGATCTATCAGTCCTGGAAAGGGTTATAACTCCATTTCTAAAAAAGCTTTGGACTCCCCGCGAACCACAGTGAGAGCATTTATCCACAAAGGGTGGTGAAGACATGGAACAGCGGTGACCTTACCAGGAGTGGCTGACCGACAAAAATTTACCCCAAGACCGCAGCGACGACTCATCCAAGGGTTCAACAAAAGACCGCCACAACAACATCCAAAGACTACAATACAAAACAAGGCCTCACTTGCCTCAGTTTAAGGGTCAGTGTTCATGCCTCCCCATAAAAAGAGACTGGGCAAAATGGCTGCATGGCAGAGTTCCAAGACGGAAAACCACTGCTGAGCAAAAAGAACATTAAAGCTCATCTCAGTTTTCCCAGCAACAAAATCTTGATGATCTCCAAGACTTTTTGGGAAAACATTCTGTGGACTTGATGAGACAAAAGTTGAAAACTCTTTGGAAGGGGTGTGTGTCCCATTAAACATCTGGTGTTAAAAGTAACACCGCATTTCAGAAAAGAAACATTATAGCAACAGTAACATATGTTGGTGGTAGTGTGATGGTCTGGGGCTGTTTTTGCTTGCTTCAGGACTGGAAGACTTGCTGTGATAAATGGTGGAAACTATTGTTAGGGTCCGTGCCCCTGCCCCCGTTTTAATTTTTGTTTTGCAGCGATCCATGGGCGTGGACTACATCGTCCACAATTCCACCACGGGACCAAAGATGGCCATGCCCGCACCTGAGACAAGTTTGTCTGGAATTTCGGATCCTATTTAAGCTGAACTGTTTCACCTCTCGTTGCGGGAACATTGACACACTTTCTACGAAAGGTGGTGGATTACTTTTGTTAGCTTCTCGCTCTGGATTATCCTGCTTTGGCAGCTTGTTGGATTTCTGTTGCTGTTTTGATCACGCTCTACATTTTTCCTTTTTTCCTCACGGTTCGGTTCGTTGGACTCTGCGCTCGTGGTCCTCGCCCTCTTACGGCTCTGCGGCTGCGCCCGTTTGTAAGTGTTGTAACCGGCTGTGCTTATCCTGTTGTCTAGGTTCCTATAGCTTCTCCCAGCCGGTATTGGCTCCCTGTAGCTTCTCCAAACCGGCATTATCCTCCTGTAGCTCCCCCTAGCCGACGTTAGCTTCCCCATCGGCCATTGCTCTTAGTACACTCCCTGACTTTCAGTTAGCTGTGTCTTCCTAGGTTGTTGTTACTGTTATTGTTAGCTGGCTTTTGGTTTCTATTTCTGCTGGTGTCGTCCGAGTACTGAGTTCTGTATTATTATTATTGTTATTATTATTATTTTTATAACTATTATCTTTACTATTTATATTATTATCATTATTATTATTATTATTATTATTGCTACTGTTTTCATTACTGTTTTCAATATTACCGATATTGTCCTTTACGATGGCTTGTGTTGGTTTACTTTGGAACTGGAATCCCGCATCTTCGTCTGCTCACTCTAAGCCCCCACGTAACAACTATGAATTCTGCTGTCTACCAACAAATCCTGAAGGAGAATGTCCGGCCATCTGTTGGTGACCTCAAGCTGAAACGAACTTGGGTTCTGCAGCAGGACAATGATCCAAAACACACCAGCAAGTCCACCTCAGAATGGCTGAAGAAAAACAAAATGACGACTCTGGAGTGGCCTAGTCAAAGTCCTGACCTGAATCCTATTGAGATGCTGTGGCATGACCTTAAAAAGGCCGTTCATGCCGGAAAACCCTCCAGTGTGGCTGAATTACAACAATTCTGCAGAGATGAGTGGCCAAAATTCCTCCACAACGCTGTAAAAGACTCATTGCAAGTTATGACCAAGGTTTAGGGGGCAATCACTTTTTCACACAGGGCCATGTAGGTTAGGATTTTTTCTCCTTTAATAAATAATCCCTTAATAACACCTTCATTTAAAAACTGCATTTTGTGTTTACTTGTGTTGTCTTTGACTAATATTTAAATTGGTTTGATGTTCCGAAGCACTTAAATGTGACAAACATGCAAAAAAAGGAAATCAGGAAGGGGGCAAACACTTTTTCACACCACTGTATGTGTTTATTTATATTTTTGTCTAACTCAAGCTTAAAATGACTAAAATATGACTAATACCCTGGTGTATTTTTAACAAAAGACTAAGAGTAACACTAGTTCCTAACACACCTAACACACAAGCTTCACATCACTTCACAGGGCAGGGTGCAGGAGAAAACCATTTGCGCATTCACTCATTGCAAATGAGGGCATAACAAGCCGTGGGACACGGTAGCTTTCCCTCCTTTTAATTCCTTTCCCCTGAAAACGTGAAGCCCTGCCAAATATGCTGTCCAAGGCCGACTAGCTCTCATCAGAGCCATGTCCCCTTACAAGGAGAACTTTACACTTTTCTAAATATATCTCAGTAGTGAATGCATCAGCATGCCCCACTTTTACTTTCTGGAAGGTCAGATATTACACCTGGGGTTTGACAGAGTGGAAGACCTTGTGAGGACAGGAAAGTACATCCAATGTGTGGCAAAGGAATCAATGTGATTACTTTCTGGATGAGTAGTCCCCATTTTTACATAATCCTATGGCCTTATCAACCACAGGATGTTTTTATGTTAGAAGAAACTAGGTTTCTTTAAAGCTTTAAAGCTTTGTCTGGATCTATGCACTGCCACTGCGTGATTAATTCAAGGAAAAAGAGCCAAATCTGTTACCTTTGTCTTTGTTCTTCTCTTTGGATAATGAGTCAAGCTTCCTCCTTAGTGACTTCTTCCTCTTCTGACAATCTGCAAATACAGTGTATAAAAAGTCATGTTTTGTGTATAATGTGTACCTTCTAGGCAAAAGTAAGAACTCTCTTGGTAGAACTAATTACTTGCATGTGTAATTTTTTTCAACAATTTTCCTTAACACTTGGTTACACCTACCCAAATAACAGCACCAACCATGTCATGCAAATTCAAAGTGCTTTAAGGTAGACTTTCTGTAATTTGTATTTCATTCTACCATTAGCTGGGTGGACAACTCAGTTAGATATTATGGTTTCCGTTTCAGCATTTTACCTGCTGTTTCAAATGATCTCACGTTTTCAATGGGATTGAAGTCTGGTTATTTTGTTCAATAGTTTACCACATTCAGTGAGTTACTACGATGGCTATCCTTTTGCCATACCACCTGAGACCACTTCAGGGAAAAAACACATCAGTGTTCCGACAGAACCTCTGTCAGTTTTAGGTCATTTTTCCATTATTTCAGTGTTTCATCTGCTGTTGATCCCACACGTATTCAGAGGCTTGAAGTCTGGTGATTTTGGTCAATAGTGTCCAAAATTCAGCTTTTTCTCATGGATATCCTGTTACCACCTGGAACCTTTTTTCTAAGATGTGAGCTGTGATCTATTTTGCTGGTCGTTTGAAAAACAAGAAGGGCTCAAAGATTTGCTTTACATTTCCAAGGTTAGAGTTAGAATTTGGAAAAACTGTAGCTTTAAATAGCTGTGGTAATATTATGTCAATGGAAAGTCCCCAAAATTATGGCAATTTTTCACACACGTTGATGAAATTTTGTGTGTGTGTGTGTGTGTGTGTGTGTGCACACGCAAGAACTACTGACAGATAGAAAAGGGGGAATAAAGAGAAAGAAGAAATGGCTGGGATTCTAGTCAGATGGAGTTTGCTTGGCTCAGATTCTATTCCTTTTGATTCGTCACCACACAACGCAGCTGGATTAAATGTAATCCGGTTTTTCACTATATTATCTGTCAAAGCAAAATCATTTGGTTCTATTATATTGGAGGGATGCACTACTTAAATCTCTTCAAATTGCCACTTTTATCCAGTTACAGATCATAGATCATGACATCACTGCTGTGGTCAAAGGAGAGTTTATTCACGCTAAATATTTGAATAAATAGATAAAGGGCAGACTAGATCATTGGTGGCTAGCAAGATTGGCTCTACTGTTCCTGCA
Organism: Ancistrus triradiatus; assembly: GCA_025084515.1. Lineage (NCBI taxonomy): Eukaryota > Metazoa > Chordata > Actinopteri > Siluriformes > Loricariidae > Ancistrus > Ancistrus triradiatus. The sequence continues at coordinate 80,059 of JAJAGP010001449.1, forward strand.
GTCTCGATACATGTTCATTTATGAGCAGAATCTCGAAACTTTATAACCCTGGGTAAGACAAATGTTTGTTTTGACAGTTTTCATCTACAGTCGTCGACCATTTAACAACCGGAGATACAATAGCATTTACAAGCTTCTTACCTATGTCACACAGGGCATAACTCAAGGCTAATCCTAAAAAAAGCCTCTCCCCAACTTTCTCTATTGAAACCCAGGTGGTGTCGAGATGATCTCAGTTAAGATATTTCATCCTACATGGCTCTCCTCTGACCAATTTCCATCCCCTATTTAAACCATCCTTCCTGTTCACTTCCTTGTTAGGTCTCGTCTTCTCTTCCTTGTGGGTTGGTTCCTCTTCCTGGCTCCCATTGTTCCTGTCACAACTGATAATCTTGTTACAGTCTGTCTACTCTTGGTTCTGTTCTACATACTGTTGTCACTCTTTTTGCTCTTACAGTGGTGCTTGAAAGTTTGTGAACCCTTTAGAATTTTCCATATTTCTGCATAAATATGACCTAAAACATCATCAGATTTTCACACAAGTCCTAAAAGTACATAAAGAGAACCAAGTTAAACAAATGAGATAAAAATATTATACTTGGTCATTTATTTGTTGAGGAAAATGATACAATATTACATATTAGTGAGTGTCAAAAGTATGTGACCCTCTAAGATTAGCAGTTCATTTGAAGATGAAATTACAGTCAGGTGTTTTCAATCAATGGGATGCCAATCAGGTGTGAGGGGGCACCCTGTTTTATTTAAAGAACAGGGATCTATCAAGTCTGCTCTTCACATCACGTTTGTGGAAGTGTATCATGGTATGAACAAAGGAGATTTCTGATGACCTCAGAAAAAGAGTTGTTGATGCTCATCAGGCTGGAAAAGGCTACAAAACCATCTCTAAAGGGTTTGGACTCCACCAATCCACAGTCAGACAGATTGCGTACAAATGGAGGAACTTCAAGACCATTGTTACCCTCTCCAGGAGTGGTCGCCCAACAAAGATCACTTGCCATCACTGATGGAACAATGAATTCTGAATTCTATCAGATAATTCTAAAGGAAAATGTCAGGACATCTGTCCATGAACCATGTCCAGGAAACCCACCAGCATCCCAGAGTTGAGGCTGTTCTGTACTTAGGAATGGGCTAAAATTTCTCCAAGCCAGATACTGAAAGCAAAGGTTCACATACTTTTGCCTCAATAAATAAATGACCAAGTATAATATTTTTGTCTCATTTGTTTAACTGGATTCTCTTTATCTACTTTTAGGACTTGTGTGAAATATGATGTTTTAGGTCATATTTACTGTATGCAGGGTTCACAAACCTTCAAGCATCACTATGTTATTCCCTGTCTTGTGTTTCTTGTGAACTTTTAGGGGTAGATCTTTGTCTGTAGTATTCCTTATTAGCTGTTTGTATTGTATTGGCCTTTTTTTGTTAGCTTAGCCATGTCTGTTACCCTCTGTGTATTACAGTCCTGTGCTTTATAACTGTTTGCGCTCTGTCTCTTTGTATCAGCATGGCTTGTTAGTTTTGCCACATTGTCTCTCTCTGTTTACACCCTGTACCTCATCGTCTGCGTGCTGTCTTCACTATGCCTGTTTGTAATAAAGCACTTGCACTTACGTCTGTCTCTGTCTTCCTTCCCGGTACCGAGTGTGACACTATGCCACAGTTAATCCTTTTATAGGGGAGGTTGCTACAGGGCTGCAGTGCTGGTGTTGTTTCTAAAATCCATTCAATATGACATTTCAGAGTACAATCCTGAGTAACATGCAGTTAATCTTAGCATGGAAAGGATAATGGATTTGGTATCAAATGCAGAAGAGCCAGGATTCAAACTCCCAAACTTCTGATTGTGACTATCCATGTGCCAAATACACTAAACAATACAAATGGCTGGTAAGTAAACACTGTAAAGGCCTTTTCACGTCGAGTCCTATTTGTACAAATACAAAACACACGTCAAGTTTTGACAAAGAACTTCTCTTTAGTCTGTTCATGCCCAGAAAAAAAACTATAAAAAACAAACTCTAGCTTCCCTCACCAATCTTCGCTCACATCTTTGTTTTTTTGAACTTGACAATGTCAAAAAGACATGGCAACATCTCCATAACACATAAGGGAAAATAAAGACAGCACCTGGTGTGAAAGTCCCACTATGTTAAAAATCACATCCGTGAAAAGATTATACTCCGTGTGAATATTCTTTTTAGTACATTTATCTAATATGAATTTTATTTACTGCGAACTCATAATCATCATTATGTCACTCTTAACTTCAAGTTCACAGGCCCTGGTGATTACAACCTAAGGAAGAAGGCCTACCCTAACTGACCCAGTCATGTCAGAGATGTTGAAGATTTGTTGCTCTCATAGCAGGAGGACCAATTACAGCTGCTTCAAACCTTACCTGATGAAAACTAATGAGAGCATTGCCAAGTCAAATTGCTTCAACTCGCATGTGAAAGCAATGAGAGCTCTGTCCAGTCTAATTGTTTACTATTGTGAAATCAAATTATGCCTCAACCGCTGAGAACCCTTGTCCGAGTAGAGGGCCAAGAGTGGCATTACTGAGTGTTATTTCTGGACTTGGATGCACAGCAGACGAAAATGCACTGACTTTCCAATTTATCACAGGCAAAAGAAGATAAAATTAGCCTGTTAAAGCACTGCATGTTTTAGAAGTAAAAGGTTAAAGTAGCAGCCATGAAAACCGCCTACAATATGCCAGCTTGTGAGGAGCTCAGATTGATTTTTAGATGCTTTCCTTTATACGTTTGTCACATTACATTCAGGAACTTCTATTAGAAGAATCATATTTACTCACAATTTGAATGAACAATTTGCTCAGGTACAACCATAACACACATCAAGCTAAACGGTGCCAAAACTGAAGAGTCCACTACTAGAAGTGCATGGCAATGGCAAGAATTCACCATTGGCTAGAAAGATGCTTTCAAAAGGGCTACAGGATAAAACGTGGAAACAGACAAGTTAAAAGAAGAAGGCACTCATTTGCCTTTCTGATGCCATGTGACAAAACATTTATGGTCAATTTGGTCCAAGACTGAACACTGAGGTACAGTGATGCTTGAAAGTTTGTGAACCCTTTACAATATTCTAGATTCCTGCAGAAATATGACCTAAAACATCATCAGTTTTATTTAAAGAACAGGGATCTATCAAAGTCTGCTCTACACAACAAGTTTGTGGAAGTGTATTATGGCACGAACATCATTTAGCAGTTTGCTAAAGATCACGTGGACGAGTCAGAAGGCTATTGGAAGAATGTTTTGTAAGCGGATGAGACCAAAATATAACTTTTTGGTTTAAAAGAAAAGCGTTATGTTTGGAGAAAGGAAAGCACTGCATTCCAGCTTGAGAACCTTATCCCATCTGTGAAACATGGTGGTGGTAGTATCATGGTTTGGGCCTGTTTTGCTGCATCTGGGCAGGACGGCTTGCCATCATTGATGGAACAATGAATTCTGATTTCTATCAGAGAATTGTAAAGGAAAATGTCAGGACATCTGTCCCATGAACTGAATCTCAAGAAAAGGTGGGTCATGCAGCAAAGACAGCGACCCTAAGCACACAAGCCGTTCTACCAAAGAATGGTTACAGAAAGAATAACATTTATGTTTGGAATGGCCTAGTCAAAGTCCTGACCTTAATCCAATGGAAATATTGTGGAAGGACCTGAAGCGAGCAGCTAATGTGAGGAAGCCCACCAACATCCCAGAGCTGAAGCTGTTCTGTACGGAGGAATGGGCTAAAATTCCTCCAAGCCGGTGTGCAGGACTGATCATCAGTTACAGGAAACGTTTAGCTGCAGTTATTGCTGCACAGGGGGGTCACACCAGATACTGAAAGCAAAGGCTCACATACTTTTGCCACTCACTAATATGTAATATTGGATCATTTTCCTCAATAAATAAATGACCAAGTATAATATTTTTGAACCATTGTAAATCGCAAGGGCAATGTTTTTCCAATTTTGGTGAGCCTGCCCCAGCTGTCTGTTCTTAGTTGACAGGAGTGGCAACTGGTGTGGTCTTCTGCTGTTGTAGCCCATCTGCTTCAAAGTTCAACATATTGTTTGTTCTGGCCATTCTCCTATCACCTCTGCCATCAACAGGGATTTTTGCCCAGAGAACTGCCACACAGTCTCGACCATTTCAACATCAGGCCATTGGAAGATTAGCTACTGTTGTTGTGTGTCAATGAGCAGTTGAACCGGTGTACGTAATAAAGTGGCCATTGAGTATATATAAACACATCCCCACAGGGTTTGTTTTGGGCTGTTTGCTAGGTTTAGGTCACTGTCACTCCATGAAGACTGTTATGGTTGACCTTACCTTTCGGAATGGTAATCTGGCAGCCCAGGTCATAGTCCTGATGGAGCCGGTTGTAGGCAACCTCCTGTAGTCTGGCTCTCTCCAGCTCTGACAAGCTCTGAATGGACACTGGTTTGAGGCGAACACTCCTTCCTGACAGGCTATTCCAGGTGAAATCTCCCTAGAACAAATGATGTGTTATATCAAATGGGCTGAAGTATACACACATACGCACACTCCAAATACATCAATTTCAAATGTCCCAAGTTTAACCATCGCTTATACAAAACCCCCCTTCAACCTAAAAGAAAATGAAGAAAAATTGTAACAATATGCATGTAGTTCTTGCTATAACTATTGTATAAGCAACATAGGCTCTATCAATATATACAGTATCATGCAAAAGCCTTAGGCATTCTATATTTTTCAACTTACATTCTGCTTATTCTGCTTATAAGTTTTAGAGGTCACTGCACTTTGTATCTCTACAATACAAACTGTAGTTCCATCTGTTCTCTACATACTTTGTTTGTCCCCTTTCCTCTGTTCTCTTTATAGTCAGGACCCCCAGAGATCAGGTACTATTTGGGTGTTGGATCATCAGCCTCTAAAGGGCTCTAGTGTGAGTGAATAAATGAGATTGAGTGCCCTATAATGAACCGGCTCCCCCGCAAACCTGATCAGGATTAAGAAGGTATGAAAATGAATGAATGAATGATTATTAAGCAACGTACTCACGTGAACTCTAAATGAATCAGCTGAGGTGGATAAATCAAACTTTTTACAGTATATGAAGCGGCTTTGATCACAAATGGCAGAGGTCTGTTAAAACATTTCAACACTGATAACTATTTAATTCTACCACCCGTATACACCCTGCATAATACAGATAACTCCTCCTCTAATCACTACACAGAAGAGAGCGTTTAATCTCTTTTTAATAACTGACTACAAGAAATAGGCTACCACATAAGCATATAAACTACAACTCATCAATAAAAATTACTATACATGATATCTGAGACTAGCGTTGACTAAACAAACCGAAGGCTTCCATTAAACTGAATGCAAAAGATTACATACACTGCCTGGCCAAAGAAAGGTCACCACCTGGATTGAACTAAGCAAATAGGTAAGAGCCTCCCATCGGATAATTACTGCATTGGTGATTATGTTTCAGCTGTTAACAAGTTCTTTAACCCTAACTGATGCAGTGAGTAGCTTCTCATTTGTGACACATCCTGTGATTGTAGAAAAGATGTTCATCTGCTTCAGAAGTGTCAAATTATTGGCCTGCATCAAGCAGAGAAAACATCTAAGGAGATTGCTGAAACGACTAAAATCGGGTTAAGAACTGCCCAAAGCATTATTAAAAAGTAGAAGGACCGTGGGGAAACCATCTTCGAGGGAGGAATGTGTTCGGAAGAAAAACAACAGTAGAACTCAGGGATAAGTTTAATATTGAAAGTAAGAGCATTTCCACACAAACAATGTGAAGGGAACTCGAGGGACTTAACAGCTGTGTAGCCTTAAGAAACCACTTGTCAGTGAGGCTAACCGGCAAAAACACCTTAAATTTGCTAGTGAGCATAAAGATTGGACTCTGGAGCAATGAAAGACAGTCATGTGGTCTGATGAGGCCAGATTTACCCTGTTCCAGAGTGATCAGCGTAAGAAGAGAGGCAGCTGAAGTGATGTACTCATCATGTCTAGTGCCTACCATACCAGCCTGTGGGGGCGGAGCTATGATCCGGGGTTGCTGCACTGAGTCAGGTCTAGATTCAGCAATGTTATGTGCCCAAAGAATGAGGTCAGCTGATGCCTGAATATGCTGAACCACCAGGTTATTCCATCAATAGATTTTCCTTCCCTGATGGCACGGGCATATTCTAAGAGGACAATGCCAGGATTCATCAGGCTCAAATTGTGAAAGGGTGGCTCAGGGAGAATGAGGCATCATTTTCACACATGGATTGTCCACCACAGAGTCCAGACCTGAACCCCACTGAGAATCTTTGGGATGTGCTGGAGAAGACTCTGCGCAGTAGAACAAATCTCCCATCATCAATAAAAAATCTTGGGTAAAAATGAATGCAACTCTGGACAGATTTAAATGTTGTGACATTGGAGAAGCTTGTGTAAATGACACCACAGCGAATGCGTGACATAATCAAAGCTAAAGGTGATCTAACAAAATATTAGTGTGTGACCTTTGTTTGGCCAGGCAGTGTATAACCTGATGCACTAAGAGCTAGAACATGCTATTAAGAGTGTAAACACCAGCTTTTACACTAATACACCAGTAATGAATTAAGTCACGAAAGTTTGCACTGACAAACAAACATACCGACAGTGCAGCTAAAAGGCATGACGTGTAACAGGTGAACACTATGAATCACAGAACACCACCAGGCTTTAGGGGTAAATTATTAAATAAACAGTAAAAAATGCATTGCATTGAAGGTTATATTGTCCACACTTATGGCTGCGTAATGCAAATTTAATGGATTTCTTTAGTGAGAAATATGTATTAATGCAATAAACACCATGCAGTTACTCTGATTAATATTTTAATCATCCGACCCTAGTCAACATACTAAGTTGTGTTACACTTCAATATTCAACATAATTTTCTGTAGTGAGTGATCTTAATAATAAGCATATGATAACCTACAATGTTGGATTTTCCATAAACAGCCTCACAACATCTGTAGTCACACACACACAGAACAATCATAAAAATAAGCTGTAAAAGTGCTGGGCAGCAGTCTAAAAGCACATCATGTGCCATTTTCTTAAGTTTTTCTTTTTTCTTACATGATAGACAACTGATTGATTATGACAATGTTTGATAAAATTTATGTTTAAGCTGGCCAATCTCTGTTTCCATCATCAATCTGAGTTTTCACAACAATAATAGCCAGTAAAGGCAACCTATCGACATATTCCAATCTGAGCAAGCAGATGTCTCTAATAAAAACACATTTCAGCCATTTTTTCTGGATTTAATCTTCCTGAATTGGGAAATGTCCAGATAAAATTTGCTCCTAAGCCAGATAAATCATACCAAGTTTATGTGAGCAGCAATGGCATATTCCTAAGATGTGCCACAGAAATTATTTGTTGTTGGTTCTGGTTCCTGACAAACCTGAGCTACAGGCCAAGTATTGAATGTGCTGGACTGGGTCTAATTTCAACCTTAATGTATACTCTTCTGCAGGTTTGAACTCGGAATTCAATAATATATAATAATATTAATTCATTTTAGTATAATGCACGTGTAAAGAGATCGCAACAAAGAGATCGCGTGTGATACAATTTGATTCATTCTATGAAACTGTAACTTATGCATGCATAAAAAGTACCCACCTTTATGCCCTAATGACTAATGATACTTTGCATACAGTTTCTCAAAGACCCTGCTTCACATTTTGCCCTCTTGGAATTGTATGCATTGGCATAATACGACTTCACATTGAGTTGACAGCCCAAAAGCCACAACAGACCTAGAACACAAAAACAACCTCTGGGGTTGAGATGACGCAAAGCCAGTATCCGGAGCCAACAGTTTGCAACATGAAGAAGAACTGCACAGCAAGAGGAAGAGAAACTGAAGAAGAGTGTGTGCACACATGTGATAGCAAAAGAACTTCAAGCTCTCAGCATGTGTGTAATCTCACACTGTCAAAAGTGAAACATGAGGTGAAATCAAGAAGTTGCAGATGCCTAAAGAAATGAGTTGTCCACATAAAATCTTATCTAACCCTACTGTTCTGTTCACCATTAAGCAGTGTATGTCATATTTAGCCTGGCCATCAGAATACATCAGAATACATATCACTATCCTCATTAAATACTAATATATATATATATATATATAGTAGTTCTGTACTGACGACAGTGTGTGTGGCCACACATGGCACGGCTGTTCAAAGGTGAGATTATCATAAACCCAACCACTTCACAGTTGTGAGACCCTCTTGTGCAGTGGCCACGGACCAAGTCGAGAAGAAAGAAAAAAAGTGGTAGGAGGAACACATGCCAGAGCACACTGTGAAAATGCATCTGCACTTTTTCCCTATTTCCTCAGAGCACCACACAGCCCTCAGGCTTAACTGTGACTAAAGGCTTTTTGGCACCCATAGATACCAAGCAAAAAACAACACTGCTTTTAATTTAAGCCAGAAATGATGTGGTTCAGTTTTCTGTGCCCTCTGACCCATGTGTGCATACTTGATGAAGTTCCCTTGAAAGTCTCTGAGGACTTCAGAAAAGAGATAAAAATAGAAAGGGTTACAACAGCATCTCTGAAGAGTTTGGGCCCATCAATCCACAGTCAGACAGATTGTGTAGATACTGAGAAATTCCAAGGGCCAATGTTACTTGTGGATCAACAAAGATTGCTCCAAAAGCAAGACATAGTTTGCAAGGTCAGAAGAACCCAGGGTAACTAAACGCCTCTCTCACAAGGACAATCCAGAAGCTATTGGAGAATAGTTTTGTGTACGGGTGAGACCAAAATAGAGCTGTTTGGTTTAAATGAGATCTGGAGAAAGTCTGGAGAAAGAAAAACACTGCGTTCCAAAAATAATAATTTTATCCCATCTGTAAAACATGGTGGTGGTTGTATACATTACAGATCTGCCAGGCATCGCCATCCTGACACATCTCTGAATCACACTTGAAAAAGAACATAAAAAGAAAGACACTGAGTTACAAGGAGAGGCCAGAACACTGCAGCGATGTCCAGCAAAGGCTCGGGCAGTGCAGACATGGCATCTGGAGAAGGGTCAGTGCGCTGCTGGTACAATGTCTTGCAAAGCCTCGGACCTTGCTGCAGCTGGAGAAGACTTGGGCAATGCTTCTGCAGTACCAAGCAAAGGCTCAGGAGCCACACCCTGACCCCCAGGAACTGCAGGGGCCACTGGCTGGCAATCTGGACAGCTAACACATCTGGATCGACAGTAATGCCAGTTAGTCAGAGTGTATCCTCAATGGTGGGGGTGACAGTAGTGAATTAAATAAATGAAACAAAAACATTATTTATGGTCATTTATTGAGGATAATGATTCAGTATTACATCTGTCAGAGGTATGCTTTCCGTATCTAGTATTACCTTCTTGTAGAGCAATAGCTGATACGAACTATTTCCGTAAGTGTTGATCAATCCTGCACAGCGGCTTGGAGAAATTTTAGCCAACTCTTGAATACTGAACAGCTTTAACTCTGGGACATTAGTGAGATTCCTTACATGAACTTCCTCCACAAAATGTCTATTAGATTAAAGTCAGGGCTTTGACTTGGCCATTCCAAAATTGTAAATGTATTCTTTTTTAACCATTCTATGGTTGAACAGCTTGTGCGCTTAGGGTTGTTGACTTGCTGCATTGCCAGCTTTCTCTTGAGATGCAGTTCATGGACAGATGTCCTGACATTTTCTGTTAGAATTTGCTGATATAATTCAGAATACATTATTCCAACAATGATAACAAACTGTCCTGGCCCAAATGCATGGAAAGGAAGAGACGAGCGCAGGTTCCAATCAAAATTAAGAAGTTTATTAAAGAAAGAGCAAAACAACACAAAAGTCCACCAAACCAAGAACGAAACAGCTAACAAAAAGAGACTAATCATAAACTAAGGACGGAGATGTAAACAAAGGAGCGATGAGACCCCGGATCAAATGCAGAGGATGTCCACACAGGATGGAGGCGAGAGACAGGCTTAATCCAGAAACGAAAGGAGACTCGAAACAGGAGTAATCCATAAACACATGGAGCTGCGAAGCCGAGGCACACAATGAACTCAGACGTGACCGAGACAATAAAATGCTAGTAAGCATAGCGCAGGCTTGTTCCTCGGGTCGGAGGATTGCGATTAATGAGGTCCGAATCGCAAAGGCAAATGGAGGTTTGGGACGAACCGTGACAACCATCATGAAGTTTTAAAGATTTTCCACACATAACACTTCACATTTAAACCAAAAAGCTCTCTTTTGGTCTCACTAGTCTAAAAATGCTTTTCCAATAGCCTTTTGGATCACCCACATGCCACATGATGGGCAGTAATGTTGTTTGGCCTCCACCTTACCATGCAAACCACTGATGGTCACTGTTCTCCTGTTGGTGCACTCATGAACATTAGCAAATGTGACAGAATCCTTTAGATGCTTAGTAGTCACTATGAATCCAAAGTGGTGGCACCTTACATCATCGTGGTATATCATAAATACACTTCAGCAATATCGAACATTTCAAGCATGGCAACTCCCCACAAGCGTGATGGCATGGGATCTGCTATTTCACAGTGAACAAGGGCAAATCATGCAAAGCAAGACAAAAAGAGATGTGTTTCCATGACTACAGACACACATTCAAGTGTGTAGGGAGGATATGTATCAGAGTGTCCATGGCAACCACTTAGAGCCACACGTACACATAATTGGCCATCATCAGTAAAAGACATGCCACACAATAAGGTTGGTGGGCTTTTTATAAGCTGAAGAAGAATTTAGTAATTCTGAGTCATATGTAGTTATAACATTTGTTTGTGCTGCTTGGTTACATGAAAACTTTAAGTGGCTTGCGTTGGGAAAAAGAAGAACTAAAACTGGTTGAGTCACAACCTATTGTTGATCTTTTTCATGTGCAGCTATTCTTCACAAATAAAGCTGTATTCACAGGGCACATTCATTCTTGGTAGAATCTCAAATTCCAATATTCCCCCAAAACAGCGCTTATTCCCCCAGACCTCTAATATTGAAAAATTTTTATTTTCCATGCTCACAACTGTTTAGAACGATCAGGTTGACTTTGCCCAATGGTACATTATCTAAGATTCAAAATTTATGTTCACTGACATAAATGTCACATACTTTTGGGTTTCTTAGCTTTGTTTGCTCATTTGTTAGGATGATCTCCCCAATCAGCCCTTCTTAAACACGGCACGCCATTTTCTAGCCAAAGGAAGCCTATTTAGCATCAAGACTGGAACTCTTGTGAAACCTGCACATTCTTTACATTCCTTTTTATCTAACTTCATCCTACGCAGAACATGTCCACCACCCTGGCTAAAATACAAGCACAATCGCTTGCAAGATGACGCAAACAACAGTTTTTTTCTCCCTCATAAATGAATTGCAGATCTCGCAGCTCTCTCTCTTGTACACTGTCAGGTCTGTCAGAGAAAGAAGCAGTTTTGATCTCTGCTTGACATGACTGCTAATGGGATAAAGCTTTACATGTTGCACAACAACAGATAGCGGATCATGATCATGATCAAATCTGACAGGGGTTGTGTGTTACGTACACAGCAGTTGTCACTACAGGGGTACCACAGACCCAGCCCCCATGACCCAAGGAACTCTGAAAAAAACCCTGGAAAGTTTTAAACTCAGGATCAAACAGAACCAGAATTCAATCCTGGGCCAGGATGGGATCTGGCATAGAGCTGGCTTAGACAGAGACAGAAGCCATAGAAGTGCAGCTCAACCTATGGCAGGATGAGAGCTAGTGTGGCTCATTGTTAGAGCACTAGATCACAGTGAGTTCGTCAACATGCACTTAATAATCCGATAACTGCAGCAAATCTGATTTTGTCTCTAATCTGATCAATGAGTGTGCATGCACTTGAGTAATCAGAAAATGGGAACCCTCTGAGTTTAGATGGCAGTAATCGGTCAGTAAGTCAGTAATCTCACAGAAATATGTGACATCAAACTTTAATATTAAATAATCAAATTATTCGTTTTATTGACTGTATACTGTATACTATTCTTTAGAACAAGCGGAACTGGCGACCTGTCGGTTAGGAAATCAGGTAACTGGTATACATGCTCTGAGTAATCCAGTTACTGGGGTAAAATCCAGCTCTCTTTAACGGATTTCTTAATCTGATTTCTGGATCGGAGTACGCTGTATACATGACCACTCGAATAATCAGGTAACTGCAGAAATCCGACTATGATCGGTGTATGGAATGAATGTAAACATGGCATTTCAGCAAGATATTTTTACCAGCTCAGCTAAACTTTAAGAAAGACTACATAAAGTCTTCTGATAAATGCTGCACCTGCAAAACTGAACTTGTTTGCTCAAGATTCCAATAAGTTGCACTACTCCAGCCAATGTTTAACACATGGCCCATGGTGATCTTGAATGTTCCTTCCTTTGACTTGATATATCTACTGCTTTGTGACTGTGCTGTGGTTGCTTCAACAGTGGCACATTTGAAAGTAAGCTCATTTGAAAAGAAATGATCAGGTGAGGACAGTGGGCTTACATAACTCGCCTACGAAGGACTGCCTAAAGGAACTGAAAGCAAATCTTGGAAATGAACCTGCTTACTTTTTTCTCTCGACATCAAAATCATGGACAAGTTGCGCAGAAAAACACCCTGGTATTTTCACTTTCTTATAATTCTTTTCTGCACAGCTAAATGTATATAGACTATTTCCACAGCTGGAACATTGCTTTGACATAATGAGCAGTTGCTCACTGGCCAGATGAATATCCACCTGGTACTGCCAATCCATAATTCTCTGTCTGCCCTTGGGTGAGTATAGAGGGCAAGACTAAACAGTCAGCAATGGAGAAAGAATAAAGTAATTCAAGACCAAGCTTTGATGAGTAACAGGCAGAAAATCCAGATAAATTATTCCCATAATTGTATGAAATGGATAGTTTAAACCAGGGATTTTCAATCTCTAAAAATAAAAAAGAAACCTGTCCCTGCCTCCAACTGATCTAATTCATTTAATTATGGGCACGGTGATTAGCTGATTAGCTTGACTCGAGAGTGTTTACAGTACAGGCAATTTGAAACTGTGCTGGCAATGAGGCCCCAGAAGTAGTTTTAAGAATGCCTGGTTTAAACTAAACAAAAGTAAACATAATAAAAATACACTTTATCATCCTGGGTTACGCAGTTAACCAATCACACAAGAAATTTCAAAAAATATTTAACTTCTGTCACAATTTATCTTTTATTTTATAATGAAAAATAAAATGGCGTGGCCTAGATATCAAGGCCTGGAAATAATAAATGTGCCTACAGCTTGTAACTGATTTTGAAACTGTTATTGTTTTTAAACTTGTACTCACAACACAATGCCTGATTAAGAACACCAACGTAATACAACGCTGCATAAGCAAGCCCAAGCTAAGAACCAACACCACAGTATATTATACTGACAGTGTTTAGCTGACACCCATAACCAGAGCAACTTCCAATTAAGCTGTGCAGTAAAAAGTTATGGTCTTCTTTTAAGATATGTTTATAGTCAAGATAGAGGACAAACAGCTCCTGCGATATACTGCTTAGAAACAGTGTAAGAATAAAACATAAAGCTTGAAAAAAATGTTGAAGGTAAGTATTTTTCTGACTAGTGTGGTTGTGTGGACGCCAAAAATGACTTAAAAACAAAATATATATCTCTGTGAATTCGGCATCACCCCCTTGCTTGCTATGCCACACTCTTCCTTCAATCTTCTCACAAGATTTTCCACTAAACTGTGGAACATGACTGTGATGTCTGATGGAGTTAAGATCAAGGCTCCCTGCAACAGCTACAGAGGGGCAAAAAATGCAAGTTCTCCTACTTAGAAAAATGAGAGAGGTCTGTGATTTTCATCATAGCTACACTTCAACTATGAGAGACAAAATGAGGAAATCCAGGAAATCACATTGTAGGATTTTTAAAGAATTTAATTGTAAATTATGGTAGAAAATAAGTATTTGGTCACACACAAACAAGCAACATTTCTGGCTCTAACAGACCTGTGGGGTCAAAATGATCATGAGAACGGTGAGCAAAAATCCCAGAACTACACGGAGGGACCTGATGAATGACCTGCAGAGAGCTGGGACCAAAGTAACAAGGCTACCATCAGTTACACACTACGCCGAGAGGGACTCAAATCCTGCAGTGCCAGGCGTGCCCCCCTGCTTAAGTCAGTACATGTCCAGGCCCGTCTGAAGTTTGCCAGAGAGCATTTGGATGATCCAGAAGAGGATTGGGAGAATATCATGTGGTCAGATGAAAGGAGGAAGAAGAATGAGAACTTGCACAATCAGTGGCTGACTAAATACTTTTTTGCCCCACTGCAAGTTCTCCATCAAAGTCAGTAAACAACTTCTTTATGGAATTTATTTTCGCAAGGTCAGGCAGGAAGTTCACAAATCTGGAACGGGTATTTGATTCAAACCACATTTGTGTTTGAATTTGATGTGCCATTTACTTCATTCGGATGCTTATCGACGTCAGAGCTCCCAGATGACGTGTCTTCTGTCTTTGTGGTAAGATGCATCCTGTCAGTCGAAACTAACCAAAGTTATAGTCCTTGTTTATAACCCTACCTGGCTATCTGTACTAACATGCAGTCTGGAAAGGAAGAAGGATCAATGGAGTTGAAGTCAAATGGCACACATTTACCATGCGATTCAAATTCCATACATTTTCAGATGCAGTCTATGCTTTTACCACACCCTGCTTTTAAAGCTTTGCGTTCCCCTTTTTATTTCCCTAGCTGCAGCATGTAGATGAACAGAGAGTAATTTATTCCACATAAACATATGGAATAATTATTTTACCCAATCCTAGTGGTTTCAAACTACATGCCTGCAATCGTATCCACGCTCTCAGGAGACTGATAAAACTAAAAAAGGGTTTTTATAAGGAAAAGTCAAAAGGGTTTAAACGAATTTTGTTTGTTGTCATGTTTGTTAAGTTTCAGGAACTGACTGCTGTGCTCCAGTGTGAGGATCGTAATTACACAAAAGCAGCCCGAAAAGTAAAATAACTTGCTTTACAACAGAATTTACAACCACTATAAATCCTGACCGCACCACAGTTTTCTGCTTGATCAAAAGGCAAGTGCGTTCCTACGTCCCCTCTCCCTAATCTCACCTCATCTTTATCCAGCTTCCCCACCCCCACCAGTCCTCTCTCTCCACCCTTGTGGAATGTGTGTAATCTTGCTTCTCATGCCAGATGGTAAATCCCTCACTCCAAATATCAGCATGGCACTGAGCTAATGACGTTTGTTAATGTTTACAACACTAATCATACAATACTTGCAAAGTATTCACCAATGGGAAACCTGACAGAAACTTAGCTGCTTTTAGTGCTCAGATATTTCCCCAGGCACGTCCTCTCATCGAAAAGTTTGAAAAGCCTTCACTTCTGAACTGTATAAGACATATACAAGAAATTAACGATTAATTATATGAAACTGATTCTAAATTGGCTCTTGTGGTTATCAGGTAAACGTTTTGCTTACTTCTCGTGCATCCATGTACATATTCCCAAAACCCCAAACCTCCGGTGGCTTGTGCAGTTCATCCAAATGGATAAACAGGATATAAATAATACAAACCTAGACTTGTGTTATTCTGGACACAATTTTCCTCAGGCGTACGACGCCATTGTTTAAAAAAGGCCACAAAGTGACTACATTTGACATTGAACACTGATTTAGAGCTTGCTTTAACCAGTTACCTATCAACACAACAAAACCACAACTGCAATGTCCTGACTAGTCGCATATCACAAGCTGTCATTGTGTGAAGGACAGGACTTGAAAGTCTGCTATTTTGTGTAATGTGTTATAAGACTTGTGTCACATTAATATAACCGATGTTATTGAGCTAGTGTGGTTGGCTGAAAACTGTGTGCTGAGTTCTGAGCCACAGCCTCAAGCCACAAGCAGCTCACCCAAACCAAACGGCTTAATGGCTGAAGTGTTATTTGACCTCAGGTCTCAGGAAATCCAGCCCTGATCCTCATGCTGTTTGGCAGTGATGAAGTACTCGAATACACTGCATTATACTCTGTTTTTTGTTTACTTTTGCAGTTTTGACTCTGCTTACCCTGGTCTGGAGCCTATCCCAGAATTCACTGGGTACTGGCAAAAGAGCATCCTGGACGGGACACTGTCAGAAGTCTCCCTGGAATTCCTCTGCCCAGCCTCCGATCTGGAAGACGTGTCTGATCATGCCTGTGTGAGCCCTGACCACGCCTGAAGACGCCAGTGGAACTCAGGAACCAGTAGCATTTTTATATTTCATATTTCTGTTCATTTAGATCTAATTAAGTGGGCTGAGTAGTGAATTTATAAAACTGTAACTGCTGCTGATTTGGTGAAATGTTGTATTAAAAAGGAGCCAAACAAACTTGTTATGGGTGAGAAATGCTGCCTAATCACTGAGCAGGAGAGAGGATTTCACAGAATAAAAAATGTTATCAGTCCTCAGAATCGACACTCTGACCCAGTTAGAAAGATAAAAACAGGAAACCTACACCAACCAACCTGCTGCTTTACTGCTGCAAACAGCATCACTTTGGCATCCCAAGCTTTTGCTTTATCTACTAGCTATTAAGATCTAAACGAGCATCTATTCTAGGAATATGTGTTTCCTGTCTTTGACCCATGCCATTTACCACATCATCTGTAGATGATCTTCAGCATGTCATGTGCGTAGAGTAACAACTCTGCATATGACAATCCGAAATCATGAAAAGATGCTGTGGTGAAAGACTTAAGACAAATTTGACTAGCCTTTCAAAAACTTTCATGAGCTCACAGTAGGTTACTTACCATGATTGGTAATAATTGGATTGGATTATGGCTGGTTTTATGCAAGTAATCGCAGCTCAAGCATAAAGAAAACAATGGATTTTATTTCCCATGGAAATCCGCAGTAGTGTAGCAGAGAGCACAGAATAACAAAAGTAGTACAGTGATGCTTTAAAGTTTGTGAACCCTTTGCAATTTTCTATATTTCTGCATAAATATGACCTGATAAACTCCTAAAAATAGATAAAGAGAACCCAGTTAAACAAATGAGACAGAAATATTATACTTGGCCATTTATTTATAGAGGAAAATGATCCAATATTACACATTAGTGAGTGGCAAAAGTATTTGACCCTTTGTTTTCGGTATCTGGTGTGACCCCCCTGTGCAGCAATAACTGCAGCTAAATGTTTCCTGTAGCTGTTGATCATTCCTGCACACCGGCTTGGAGGAATTTTAGCCCATTCCTCCGTACAGAACAGCTTCAGCTCTGGGATGTTGGTGGGTTTCCTCACATTAACTGCTCGCTTCAGGTCCTTCCACAACATTTCCGTTGGATTAAGGTCAGGACTTTGACTTGGATATTCCAAAACATGAACTTTATTCTTCTTTAACCATTCTTTGGTAGAACGGCTTGTGTGCTTAGGGTCGTTGCCTTGCTGCATGACCCACCTTCTCTTGAGATTCAGTCCATGGACAGATGTCCTGACATTTTCCTTTAGAATTCTCTGATAGAATTCAGAATTCATTGTTCCGTCAATAATGGCAAGCCGTCCTGCCCCATATGAAGCAAAACAGGCCTACAAACCAGATACTACCACCACATGTTTACAGATGGGATAGGGTTTGCTGGAATGGCAGTGTTTATTTTTCGTTTCTCTACTAACATAACCGCATGTTTTCTTTTAAAACCAAAAAGTTTCCTATTTTGGTCTCACCCGTCCCACAAACAATTCTTCCAATAGCCTTCGTGGCTCGTCCATGTATCTTTACACACTGCAGACGAGCAGCAATGTTCTTTGGGAGAGCATGGTTTTCTCCTGACACCCTGCCCTGCACACCATTGGTTTTGTTTTCAATGTTCTTCTGAATGTGGACTCATTAACATTAACATTATCCATGTGAGAGAGGCCTTCAGATGCTTAGAAGTTAACCACCCTGGGCTTCCTTTGTGACCTCACAATTTTGGCAATACATACACGCTTGCCTCTTTGAGTGATCTTTGTTGTCTACCACTTCTGGGAGGGTAACAATGGTCTTTGAATTCCTCCATTTGTACACATAATCTGTCTTGACCTGTGGACTGGTGGAGTCCAAACTCTTTAGAGATGGTTTTGTAACCTTTCCAGGTTGAATGACCATCAACAACTCTTTCTGAGTCCTCAGAAATCTCCTTTGTTCGTACCATGATACACTTTCCACAAACGTGTTGTGAGAGCAGACTTTGTAGATCCCCCTGTTCTTTTAATAAAACAGGGTGCCACCTAACACCTGAAAAAAAAAAAAAAAAAAAAAAAAAAAAAAAAAAAAAAAAAAATTGTCCATCCCCTTGATTGAAAAACACCTGACTCTAATTTATCACCTTCAAATTAACTGCTAATCCACCTACTTGGATTAGCAGTTCACATTACTTTTTGCCACTCACTAATATGTAATATTGGTCATTTTCCTTCCCAATAAATAAATTGAGCAAGTATAAGTTTTTGTCTCAGGCCTTAACTGGATTCCTCTTTATCTACTTTTAGAGCTTGTGTGAAAATCTGAAGATGTTTCATGTCATATTTATGGCCGAATACAGAAAATTCTAAGGGTTCCAAACTTTCAAGCCTGCAGCATTGAAACCACCCCAAAATAAGTAATTGCACAAATGGTATTTCTTCTCCTCTGCGCATTTCCTGCTCCGGCTCTCCCCCCACACATGTAACATGCATTCGTCTAACAAGTTTTTCAAAGCAATCCTGCTTCTCCCCCTTGCGTTCCCTGAATGTTGGATGGCTGTAATGTTTTCCAGAGCCTCCACAAGCTGCGTTTCTTCTCAATCAAACCTTTAATCATGACAGTGGCATTTCCCTAGCAGGAATCACAGTGCAATGGCTACTTCCTTTGCTTCTGAGGAGTGGGGTTTTTGTTTGATCACTGATTGTACAAAGAACGCCATTCCTCCATTTTTCAAAAAGGCCACATACCTTTCCTTTTTTTTTTTGCATGTAACTCTTGATTTCTTTTAAAGCCTAGACCTTTTTTTGGAGAATTTTCCTAGATGCACACAAATAAAGCTATTGACCCTCCTGATGTTTTTCTTATTTAAAAAAACTCAAACATTTTTCTCTCATCACAGACGTCTATTGTTTCTCTTGAAGTTCCGCTCCGTGACATTCAAAATGTGCATGTATTAAGTAACGCTGGGCTGTCCTGTAAATATAAGGCAATTTTCAATGTGGTGATTAATGAATATTCAGTTTTATGATCCCAGGATCAAGCAACATACCAAATTCAGTGCAGGTTTTAGTGGATGCAAAGTGATATTCCCTCACTCCGTGTGCGTTATTTTTGAGACCTCCTGCAGTTAAGACTATCAAAGGGCAGGTACTAATCTGATGCGCGTTCTATCACGACTACAGTTAATGTGGTGAAAAAGAAGTGCTGTAGCCCATATGGTTCAAGCTTCAAGGTGTTGTGCATTTGAGAATTCATCACAATTGTTTTAGCCTTTCTGTTTGCTCGAATCAGTCTGGCCAGTCTCCTCGACAAGGCATTTCTTTCAGCAGAATTTCCCATTTCTACTTTATTGGGCCATTTCAGTAAACTCTAGGGATTGCTGTTTTGTGAACATCGCAGGAGACCAGTGTATGATCGAGGGAGTATCCACTCGAGCATGTGACATTTTGATTTGAATGAACATTGTTTTTAAATACTGATAATAATGAAACATTCCATATCTGCAAAAGGTTATTTTGTGAGGTCTCACAACTTATTTGACCTTTCAATGTCAATTCATTAAAGATCATTACAATTCAAAAGTTTTACCAAGTTTTACAGAACAAATGACATTTATAACTTCCATAAATTATACTAGGTCTCACACAAATATCATCATTTTGTCCCTTCTATTACAGTAAAACATAAACATCTATATAAAACCCTACAGACTAGGTTCACTGCCTCAAAGAACAAGCCCCACCACATGCAGGACTGAAACAGGAAGGGGAAATGAAAGTGAACATGTTTATTTGAATGCTTCTAGGAAGCAAGGTGCATGTGGCCCAACTGCACCTACACCATGGGGCTGCAGTCCTTCATCTTGTGGCAAGAATCCCAGTGAGAAGCACTGACATAAGTAGCATGCACATCAAATAGTACATACTTTTTTTGTTTTGGCTTTATTGTCTGACACAAAGTCTGTCATAAGTGGTTGGTGCAATTCGAAAATAGGTAAAATACCCTTTAATAAATATAGTATTATTTTTACATAAGAATGAGTACATTTTTTGTATTTTTGCTATTATGCAAAAGCATGTGCCGGTAATTACTGAGACTGCAGCACTTGTGATTGTATTTCTTAAAACTCAAAAAATAAATGCCTAAAGCAAAGCATGAACATGCACCATAGTGTATTTAAACAATTACATATGGAATAATAATTGTTCTGTCATTTTAATGCCCAGGAAACATATCAAGTCCTTAAAAATATCCTTTTTACACACCAATACCCTAACAGAAATAGTGACAATCAGTGTAATTTGGATATTTCCTGTCCTTCTGTCATTTCCAACTAGGCATGAGCAATATGGTAAAAATATTATATCGCGATAATTGAAGTCATTTTCACGATACATGTGATCGCAAACAAAATGCATCAGTAGTGACAGATTCTTAAAAACTACCATCCAAATATGATACTATACAAAACGATCTGCACATCTGATTAAACATGACTAATTACACTCTTTGAAATGAAACATGCAGTTGGTCAGTGTTCTTTAAGCACTCACGATATCCTCGAAATGCTCAGAAAAGCATACTGTCAGTCACGGTAACAACATTTATCATAATCCAATAAAATACTGGCAAACTGCCCACCCTTATTTCCAGCTGCTGTCTTGCTAAAACTAAACATTGTGTTCAAAACTGACAGCAGGTAACATCCAATCAGTTTCAAAATTATTGACACATTTGATAAAGATACATAAAAAGTGGTGACTTCTCCTACAGTGGGGCAAAATAGTATTTAGTCGACCACTGATTGTGCAAGTTCTCCTACTTAGAAAGATGAGAGAGGTCTGTAATTTTCATCATAGGTACACTTCATCTATGAGAGACAAAATGAGAAAAAAGAATCCAGGAAATCACATTGTAGGATTTTTAAAGAATTTAATTGTAAATCATGGTGGAAAATAAGTATTTGGTCAATAACAAAAGTTCAACTCAATACTTTGTAACATAACCTTTGTTGGCAATGACAGAGATCCAAAGTTTCCTGTAAGTCTTCAGCAGGTTAGCACACACACACGTAGCTGGTATTCTGGCCCATTCCTCCTGCAGATCTCCTCTATAGCAGTTATTTTTTTGGGGCAACACAAGACTTTCAACTCCCTCCACAGATTTTCGATGGCTGAGGTTTGGAGACTGCTAGCCACTCCAGGACTTGAAAATTCTTTTTTACGGAGCTTGGGGCTGAGCGGTGTGTTTGGATCATTGTCATCGTGGAAGACCCAGCCCAGGTTCCCATCTTCAATGCTCTCACTGATGGAAGGAGGTTTGGCTTAAAAATCTCACCATACATGGCCCCTTTCATCTTCCCTTTAACACTGATCATTGTCCCTGGTCCCCTTTTGCAGAAAAAGCCGCCCCAAGCATGTGTTTCACCCCCAGGCTTCACAGTAGGTAGGTGTTTCTTGGGATGCATTCAGCATTCTTTCTTTCTCTCCAACACGACGAGTTGAGTTTTTACCAAAAAAGTTTAAATATTTGGTTTCAATCTGACCACATGATTTCTCCCAATCCTCTTGTGGAATCATCCAATGCTCTCTGGCAAACTTCAGAAGACGGGCTGGACCTGTACTGGCCTAAGCGGGGGGACACGCCTGCACTGCAGGATCTGATTCCCTCCTCGGCGTAGTATGTTACTGTGGTAGCCTTTGGTTACTTTTACTTTGGCCCAGCTTTCTCGCAGGTCATCATCAGGTCCCTCCGTGTAGTTCTAGTATTTTTGCTCACCGTCCTCATGATATTTTGACCCACATGATGAGATCTTGTGTGGGCCCCAATCGAGGGAGATTATCAATGTCTTGGACTCTTTCCATTTTCTTCATTGCTACCCACAGTTGATTTATTTCACACCAGCCTGCTTTGCCTATTGTAAGATTCACTCTCCAGCCTGGTGCAGGTCTACAATTTTTGCTTCCATGGTGTCCTTCGCGCTCTTTGGTCTTGGCCATGTTGAGTTTGGGGTCTGACTGTTTGAGGCTGTGGACGGTGTGTCTTATACAGATAACGAGGTCAAACAGGTGCCATTAATACAGGTAATGAGTGGAGGACAGAAGAGCTTCTTAAAGAAGAAGTTACAGGTCTGTGAGAGCCAGAAATCTTGCTTGTTTGTGGGTGACCAAATACTTATTTTCCACCATGATTTACAATTAAATTCTTTAAAAATCCTCCAATGTGATTTCCTGGATTTTTTTTTTTCTCATTTTGTCTCTCATAGTTGAAGTGTAGCTATGATGAAAATTACAGACCTCTCTCAACTTTGTAGGAGTAGGAGAACTTACACAATCAGTGGCTGACTAAATACTTTTTTGCCCCACTGTATATTGTTAATAACATTAAAGAATAGAGAACAATGAATATGAGACACCCTCCAGAGTCCTAAGGCTTCACTCGAGCTTCTCCCGCAGGTATGCTACAGGATTTAAGGATTGATTGTGTGTTTATTGGACCAATTTGTGTTTTGGCTCAATTTCCTGAGTTGTAGATTCTTGGCAGAGAATTTCATTTAAAATCTCCTGCTACCTCATGGAGCCCATGATGCAATGTATCCTAATAGAATTCCAAGGGTTTTGGAAGAAAAACAACCCAACAATATCACAGATTCTCTCCAGCAAACCTGATATGAGGAAATTGTGTATAGTCATACTTCTGTTTGACAGAATCACTTTTTTCATGTCTCTATTTTTGGCTCATTTGACAACTTAACCTTGTCACGGCAGCATACTGTTAACTCTAATCTTCAACTATGATTTTTGACCCTTTACCTTTCTATCCAGCCCTTCGCACTGCATGTGGGGGCAAGATACACTTGAGTCTTCTTTCAGGCAGCTTCCTTAAAGGTTTATTTGTTCAAACCTTTTAAATACCGCAGGAGATATGGGCATTTTCATAGCTGTATTTATAGTCACTGCCTGATTTGTGATCATCAATACACATCTCTGCCTGTTGCTTGTGTACTGTCAAATCGTCCACATGTTGATAAATGACTAAGGGAATTTAGGGTATGTGTCACCTAATATTTGTATCCAACCACACAGGAAGTCACACATGACACCTGAAGCGTTCTTGAGCATGTAGGCAAACGTTTATATGTTTTATATTTATAACCTTTTAATAATTTAATCAGACAACATTTACCTATATTAAATACAAATGCAAACATACCACATAGGTAAACGCCGGCAGAGAATATAATGAGACACACCCACGTAGTAATTAGTAATGATGGCTACAGCAATCAAGGACGACACAGTGAACTAAGAGCGCGGGGGCAGGACGAAAACCGCGACGCGATAGCTGCAGAGCAAAAGCAATGACCGCGGTATTAACGTAAAAATAGCGAAGCTGACGAGAAGACCGTGGAGCTCGCGTGGTAGCCGCGGAGCTAACGTAAAGGCTGTGGAGCTAACGTGGTAGCCGCGGAGCTAACGTGAAGTCCGCAGAGCTACGTGAAGGCTGCGAAGCTGACGCAGTAGCCGCGGAGCTAACGTGAAGGCCGCGGAGCTAATGTGAAGGCCACGGAGCTACATGAAGGCCGCTGAGCAAACGGGAAGGCCGCGGAGCTAACGTGAAGGCCACGGAGCTAACGTGAAGGCCACGGAGCTACGTGAAGGCCGCTGAGCAAACGAGAAGGCCGCGGAGCTAACGTGAATGCCGCGGAGCTAATAAGGAAGCCTATAACAACCGGCCGAGCGGGGAAAACACGGGAGCAGCCGACACTGCAACACAGCAGGTAAATAAGTGGGCGCAGCCGCGGGCATAAACAAACAGGACGGGTGTAGCCGCCCACAGGCAAAATGAGCGGTACCGTAAACGCGAAAGTCCCAAGGGTACTAACCGCAACGGGGTCCTGTGATACAAGGCTGTAACAAAAATAATCCAACGAGCGGTCGCAAACAAAGGATATAATCCAGGCCTGACTTGGCTAGCCTTGGCTTGAAGAAACTTGGTGTAACTTGGCAAAACTTGGCTTGCCGTGGCATGGGGTGGCATGGGGTGGCATGGTGTGGCGTGGTGTGGCGTGGACACCCACAACAGTGGCAAAACCGAATAATGCTACCGCGCCGCAGCAGGGACAACGAGGAACTTAAATAGGCAACCTCCCAGCTGCGCGCAGTTAGTTAATCCGATAGGATCCGTGGCCATTTTGAGTCTAGCAAGGGATTGTGGGCGGTGTAGTTCCCATCGCCCACACTCACAGAAACAGAACAAAAAATCGGGGGTGGGGAACAGACCTTAACAAATCCACTGCTGACCTTGGCAGAGGCAAGAAAAAAAGACAATTTGCTGGCAATTCACCAGTGTTTTCTTAGACAGGGCCCCTCCAAATAAAGCTCATCTCCTCCTGAAAATCTGACACAAGACACAATATAATTGCAAGTAGAACTGTCTCTCCAGAGCCTTGTTTGGTCACTGTCTTTGGATAAAGATCAGTCTTGAGAGGACTGTGATTTCAATGAGCCTTTTCACACCAGCAGGCCAGCAGTGTTCGGTGTCAAGGATCATATCTTAACCATTTACATCAAAATCCCAAATCTGACCTAGGGTTAACGTTCAAACAACCTGGCGCTTTAGCTTAAGCCCACAAAATGATCTCCGCTAATCCTATTAGAATACATCAGCGAGGTGTTCGGCATGTTTCATAAGACTTAGCAAACCCATGTATATTTCCAAGTCAAACAAGGTGACTCAACCAGTTAGAGTTCACCACAAGTTTAGTGCTAAAAATCTGAATTAGACTGGGTACCTAAGCACAAGTGTCCAAAAGTATGAACTGTTAATGACCATTTTAATGTTTACCAGACATAGCACCTGATTCATTCACGCCCCGAAGAGTTATGAGGAAGTTGAGTTAAAGCTGCATCGGTTCTGTTGAATAACAGAACTGTAGCACTCATGAGACAGCAGAGTAAATGAGGAGAGTACAGTCCAGTGGAGCTTACTGAAGCAGACAGGAGATTCAGGGTTTAGTAGACTCTCCTAGACAAGAGGCAGCCACTCCAAAATGATAAAAAAAAATGTTACCCTTTGACCTTCTTGCTTCTCTCCTGAAAGGGACACTCACGAACAAGTGACAACATGCCAGAGAAGCACCAAGAGACCCCCAATTACACAACCTCTATGCAACAGTAGCACAAGTTCCAACACTGTATCTTCCAAAGAATACTTAAACCATGTGTCATGGTCACTAGTTTGACATACATTTTACTCTGATAGTGACGTGGCAACGCGGCTCCCTTTTTACTTCACAAAGGACTTTAAGCTATAAGGTCAAATTCAAGCAGACATCAAGCAGACATTAGTGATCTCTCTTATTTAAGCCACAGCATCAGTGACTCTCAATATGGCATATGACTCTCAGGAACGAGTCATTTCATTCACTTTCTGCCCTACCCTAGAGAACTTTTCCGGATTGCACAGACCACTGAGTAGGGTTGTGCGATATGAATCAATGCTAATATCGCAACTGCTGTTTTAATGATGCACAAGCTGATTTATTATTGAGTGTGTCACTCAGTTTGCAAAAAAACAGTCAAAAACCTGGCTTGAGTATTGAATGCATAATGTATGCAAGTATTTGTTGTGTAATTTTTACGTAGACAGGTTGGATAGTCTACTGACTGCATGCAGCCTGCTAGCACCAAAGATCAAGCTAGCATTCTACCCGATAGAGCAGGACTGAAACTAGAAATGAGTGAACAAACTGCCTTGCAGTGTACACATGAAACTTAATCCTCACTCATGCACAAGTGGTTTCATTTTGAATAAGTGGATGTTGCTCAAATGAGCTGCAAACCATGGGGGATATCATTTGCTGTTAAAGGCAGCTCTGCAGCTAACTTATTTCACCATCTGCAAACTAACCACCGCACAGAATGTGAGGATGACGACACACTTTGGGAGTCAGCTGTCCACGACAGGCCTAAACCAACCAAGATACCAGCACAAAAACACACCCAGCAAGGATCATATTAGGGAAACCATTCTGTGAAAAAAGTGCCAAGACAAGAAAAGCAACAGATGCCAAATCATAACAAATGCTGTCACCAGTTATCACCAGCAACTCAGACAGTTGACAGAGACGGATACGTCAATGTAGTGACTAATAAAATGCCAGAAAATTTTGAGATAGCAAAAGATAATTTTAAGATGAATTGGGATGGCAACTGTGTGCCATGACCTATTGCCCCTCATCAGTGGCCTACCACACCATCAAGTTCCAAAATCTAGTGGAAAATCTTCCACTAGCTTTTGAAATATTGAAGGCTGTTGCTTCAGCAGTGGAGAAAAGCTCCATTCCATTCCAATACCTGTGTATACCTTTTTATGTAATGTATATGTGTCCACTAATTTTTGTTACATGGAGTCCAAATTAACAGCAGCCAACAGCAGTTAACGTGCAGCATATATCACAAAATTAAGGACATCAATTACACAACATCAATGAGCATAGTGGATCAGGACATGATGTCACATAGATGTCATCATAGTTTGCTTGTTGGTTATGTCTGTCAGCAAGTCCTGGCCTGCATCAATGTCCTGTGATGAAATCTAACCGGGGATATCTAGAGCTGTCATGCAACGGTTCTAACCACTTGTACCACGCACATGAACAATGGTTATGTACTTCAACAACAAATCAGGCCAGTGTTATATATTACCCTAATATACCAGTGATATATCACCCTTATTCTGAATCCCTCAACATGATGACATTTTACCTGATGTATATTCTCTCCACTGAAAAGACTCAAACCTGTGACACAATACGTTGAATCTAGCTGCCATTGGTCCAGAACTGCCACATCATACTCAATCCTGACCAGTACTACCAGAGGTTCAACCCTTCAGCCTACACAGCAACTGGCCCTGTTGATTAGACTCAACTGGTTGGAAACTATATAAGTTAGGTACAACTCACTCCAATCTCGCCTTTGAAGTTTTATTTAGTCTTACTAAGCCTCAGCTCAATATAATATCAATGAAAAAAAGGGTATTCTTGCTTTACTATTGCTAATGTGCTAAAATATAAGGCTAGGCTGAAATGCATCTGTATTGAGGGCTTTGTAGAGGGTCTGAAAAAAACAATGAAACCCTCACAGGACAGTCTGCTCTCTTCTGCTGTGCTCTACTCTGTTCTAAGAGCAAGTCTTACTTCAACTTTTAAGAGGAAAAGCAGAACAGGTTTTAGATGAGTAACCCTCATCCAGTACAACAGATGTCTTTCTGTGAGAGTTTTTCTATAAAACCCAACGTAATCAAAGCAAAGTCATAAATCATCCTGTTTCAAGGGATACACCTATCCAATACTTGGCATCGGTACTGGGTTATGTGGCACACATTCTGACATTCTGATCCAAGCTACTGTGGAATTTGTGTATAACCCTATTTATTCTGAAAAACACAAACTTATATACATTTCTATAAAGTGCTTGTATAAAGCCATTTTTAAATTGAGATCATCAACCCAGGAAATGTCATATGATGCAGTCCATATCAACTATGTAAACTCATGTCGACCTTTTCCTTAAACTTAGGGTTTAAGGTTTATCATGACACATTTCATGGTTTTCCTGTGGTCTCACCAACAGACATAGTAAACTGAGCCAATTCAACCATGACTCAGTATTTGTGGAACAGCTATTAACTTTCTCATTGTACCACAAAGGTCACTTTTTTATAATACAAAACCCTGACCCATTTTTTTCTTGAGAGCACACCAAAGTATTATAGTGGTGCTTGAAAGTTTAGAATTTTCTATATTTCTGCATAAATATGACCTAAAACATCATCAGATTTTCACACAAGTCCTAAAAGTAGATAAAGAGAACCCAGTTAAACAAATGAGATACAAAATATATACTTGGTCATTTATTTATTGAGGAAAATGATCCAATATTACATATTAGTGAGTGGCAAAAGTATGTGAACCTTTGCTTTCAGTATCTGGTGTGACCCCCCCTGTGCAGCAATAACTGCATGACCCACCTTCTGTTGAGATTCAGTTCATGGACAGATGTCCTGACATTTTCCTTTAGAATTCTCTGATAGAATTCAGGAATTCATTGTTCCATCAATGATGGCAAGCCATCCTGGCCCAGATGCAGCAAAACAGTCCCAAACCATGATACTACCACCACCATGTTTCACAGATGGGATAAGGTTCTTATGCTGGAATGCAGTGTTTTCCTTTCTCCAAACATAATGCTCTTCTTTTAAACCAAAAAGTTTCTTTTAAACCACAAAACATTCTTCCAATAGCCTGCAGACGAGCAGCAATGTTCTTTTTGGAGAGCAGTGGCTTTCTCCTTGCAACCCTGCCATGCACACCATTTGTGTTTCAGTGGTTCTTCTGATGGTGGACTCATGAACATTAACATTAGCCAATGTGAGAGAGGCCTTCAGGTGCTTAGAAGTTACCCCTGGGGTTCCTTTGTGACCCTCACCAACTATTACACACCTTGCTCTTGGAGTGATCTTTGTTGGTCGACCACTCCTGTGGAGGGTAAACAATGGTCTTGAATTTCCTCCATTTGTACACCAATCTGTCTACTGTGAATTGGTGGAGTCCAAACTCTTTAGAGATGGTTTTGTAACCTTTTCCAGCCCTGACGAGCATCAACAACTCTTTTTTCAGAGCCCTTCAGAAATCTCCTTTGTTTGTACCATGATACACTTCCACAAACATGTGTTGTGAAGAGCAGACTTTGATAGATCCCTGTTCTTTAATTAAAACAGGGTGCCCACTCACACCTGATTGTCATCCCATTGATTGAAAACACCTGACTCTAATTTCACCTTCAAATTAACTGCTAATCCTAGAGGGTCACATACTTTTTCCACTCACTAATATGTAATATTGGATCATTTTCCTCAATAAATAAATGACCAAATATAATATTTTTGTCTCATTTGTTTAACTGGGTTCTCTTTATCGACTTTAAGACTTGTGTGAAAATCTGATGATGTTTTAGGTAATTTCTGCAAAAATATAGAAAATTCTCAAGGGTTCACAAACTTTCAAGCACCACTGTAGCTAAAGAAGAATAAAGTGAATGTGTTGGTTTCTTGAAGCTGGTTCCTGCCTTGCTAACTGAAATTATATGCTCTGTCTCAAGATTTACCTCATGTCACTGAGCCGTATGCCAAGAGGCAACAAAGTAGAATGTTCACCTTTGTGATACGCAGCTGATTCAATAACAGCTGATCTTATGCAATCCTTCTCCTAGAATCATGGTGAAAGGGACATGTTACAATCTCAAACGCCAAACGCTAACATCTAATGTTTTGTGTCATGTAATGCTGACCTATTTTATATGAACACTGTTTGACTGGTGTGCCCACAAGAATCGCTGTTACTGTTTAATAACTTTGCTACATCCCGACCCTATAATGGTTTAAATCCCAACAAAATGACCTGGAATTTCAGGAAGTAAGTGCTTGAATCTTAAGCTCCAGGAGAAGGCTCCTCTGTTTACCATTAACTAAAACAAGTACCCCAAGCCGCATAATCTATTTACTATTTACAAAATACCCTCTGCATTTCATCCACAGCCATCTGCATTTAATTCAATCTACATAATGCCTCTTGATGTACATCCTCTCAATTTACATTCTTAAGGCTAGGTTAACAGCCAAATAATCTGAAGAAACTAGCCTAAGGCAGCTTCTGTTCCACATAAACTATTGATTACTGCATGGTAAACACGCAAAGGTGAGTGAAACATCCTGCGTGTCTCATAGTAGATGGTAGTGAAATGACAGGCATGTAGGTCTGGTATTTGACCCCAATTGATTTGGTATTTGACATCTTGACCCATTGACATGGGGCTTCTGTGACTAAAAAGCCACAGAAAATCCTAATCAAAGTGCATTTTGAAAGGTCAAGCATTGTAAACAGATAAGTGGCTTAGTCTGTTTGAATAATGAAGCCTGTCTTGCTTGTTAAAATATTTATAGACAAGTCTATAAAAGTGCACAGCTTGTACATCTTATTGATGCGCTGTTGGAATTTGAACAACTCTAAATGGTGCAGTCCAGTTTAAATGTACAGAGTTTCATTTATAAAGGTGGAGGGGCACCCTGGTCAGCTTGCACTGCCATAGGTCCAACCCAGTGGACCAAAGGAAACAGTGAAGGTGGAACCACTGGCAATGCAGAACACAGATGCCTATGAACAGTGCCAAGGAAGCTCAACCCTGACTCAGGTATCAGACGAAAGCAGAACCAGACTCAACCCGAAACCAACATCTACCAACGGCGAGCTGGTACCCTGGAGACAGACATAAGTCGGGAACTCCTTGCTCTTGCGCTGTGTCTTGAAGCAAGTGAAGCACCCTGTGCCAACCGAAACGCAATGCCATCAAGAGTCAAACGATACCTTGCCAGAGGTGAACTAGGGAGGCTCAGCACTGGGAAGCAGAGCTCTAAAAACCGAGCCACTCTGTTCAAATCTTGCCTCTGCTAATGCCTCAGGCATCAACAACAACAGATCAGTATCACTTTTCTGTCCTGTCAAAAATACTTGAACGTTCGGTCTGCACCATTTCTCATACAGAATGACCTACATGATCTACAGAAACTACAGAAACTGTTCTGATGGCTGTCCCTGAGGCCTCATGCTGCCAGAGCAGCCAAACTTTCATCACTTCTGATCCTTTTTGACCTGTCAGCGGCTTTTAACTGTCAACCACATGATTTCCTATCATATGTCGTAGAGAGGATCCACGTCTGCACAATGTGCACTGGCAGCTGATGGCCCACAATGCTCAGTCCTGGACCCTTTCCTCTTTTCTCTCTCTACAAACGTTCCCTGTGAGAAGTCACAACCTCATATGGCTTCTCCTGCCACTGATATGCTGATGACACTCAACTCATCCTCTCCTTCCAGCTACCAAATGTGCAGGTCTCCACACGCATCTCAGCATGTCTGGAGAGCATCTCATCATATATGTCAGCTCATCATTTGAGCTGCTTTACATTCCTCGAGGCAGGTCTCCTCATCCATATCCTGCCATCCCCTCACAGTCTCTGAGAATGCAACAAACCTTGGTGTAATATTTGAGAACCAGCTAAGCTTCTTATACTGCCAAACTGACCCAGCCATGCAGATATCTCTGCAACATCAGGAGAATTCGACCCTTCCTTTTCAGAGAAGCCACACAGGTTCTAGTGCAGTCTCTTTTTGGACCAAACTACTGGAGACTACTGCAATGCTGTCCAGCCAGGTCTTCCCACAAGTAAAATTCGAACCCTGCAACTGATGCCTAATGCAGCTGCATGTCTGTTTTTTAAATGACCAAAGTTTTTTCGCTTCGTCCTACTTCCGAGTTTGCTTCACTGGCTCCCTGTAGCTGCCCACATCAGATTTAAAACCCTGATGCTCATGTACAAGCCAAATATTAATCAGCACCTTCATATCTAAAGACTCCAATCAGACCTCGCTCTCTGTACCACGTACACTTTCGAGACGCATGTCTCATGATCTCCGGAATTCAACAGTTGAGGGTTGAAAGTCTGCAATGTGGTAGAAGTTTGAACGAGATGGAGATGGTAGGCAATTATGTGGTTGGTGTGAGAGTTCGGCGATATGGGGATATTAAGGGCCCATTGAAGAGTATCAAACAGCCTCAAGCAAAATCTCAACAGTGTAGAGCAGATCCAAAACATATGGACATGGTCTGCCGCCAATCTGCCACAGAATCCCCTCCGTCTGGAAATATTTTAGTGAATTTGACATTGGTTAAGTGCAATTGGTGAAGTGCCCTGAATTGTAGTAGTCCATGTCTGGCAGATATAGACAATTTGTTTAATGTGAGTCCTTTGGGTATCAGTAATTGGAACCAAGGTTCTGTTCCCCGAGGGGCTCCGCGAGGCTTGGGTCAGAGGAGTGAATCCCAGAAAAAGTGGCCAATCTGAAAAACACTAACACACTAACTCGCACAGAGCATTTAAGAGACATCAGTTGACCTCATTCATGTCTATGGAATGTGGGAGCAAACTAGAAGTAGTGTTGAACCTAAATGTAGTTTTCCCTTGTGGTATCCCATTCCCTTCTTGAGATACTGGGGCTACTGGGGATGACTGTGCTCATATGCCTTAGGCGTCACTGCAGAGGAAACCCCAGTCTATAGCAGACTACAAGATCAATTTCAAGTGGATCCAAATACCTAAGAACAAGCACTCAGCTGCTTTCTCTTTTCCTAAGTTTGCTTCTCACTTTCCAAATCGCCGCCTAACAGTTACCTGGAATCCAGAGAATCCTCACATCATGCTGCCAGACATAATAAAGTATTCTGTTTACACAAGCGCTAATAGCAAACGCTTACGTTACTATAATCCCCGATCATTGAGCACACTCAGTGTCAGGATCCAAAGCTTAGGTGTAACACCTAAAGGCATAGACAGAGAGGATTTCTTATTCTTTTTTTTTTCTAAATAAACCTTTTAGGTAGCTATTATAACCTTGTGTGTACAGTACCATTTAATTTTCCTTTACTAACGATGATGCTAAGATGACAATTATGTTAATAGTTATTAATATGTGATGCACTTTAGCCATCACAGTGTTATTTCCTGAAAGCAGCAGTGGAAATTACAAAACGTCATTAGCAGCTGTTGGACCTTAACAACATCCACTGTCATAGAAGCGTGTAAGTATTATCAATTCAATTATATTGTGGATAGATTGATTCTTTATGTGTATGCATATTGTAATATGATTTCTTAAACAGCTATAAACTGACGTGTCTGGATTGAAATGTAATGCTGATCTGGTAGAACAGCTGCTGCTAAATAAACTGCTGAGAACACGATGATCTAATTTGAGTGCGATTTTGGTTTATGTAAAATGTTCTTAGGCCATTGTAGTATTTTCTTGGGCACCAAAAATCTCCTAGCAGTCCTATATTGGTTTTAGTATAACAACTTTAACAGCTTTCTCTGACAGGGATACAAAACCAACTGAAACTCCATCTGAAAGAAGCATGAAGTAACAAAATCGGAGACCCTGCTTGAATGACGTAATCACACAGCAGTTGTTCCACAGCTGAGGAACATGCAGAGGGGAAAAAGGGGGATAAAGCATACAGAATTTTCATCTTCCCATGAACAGCAAGTTTGTTGTTGCTTACTTGCACTTGTCTCAGTTTTTTAACCGTCCTTGCAGCTTGCACTCTCTCTCTCTCTCTCTCTCAAACAAAAATATCCAAAAGCTATATGACATAACATAACTGAATGAGTCTTTTAAGCATGTGTCTATGATATACACAGTATATATTAAACTCCCGGGTGCACGATGCCAAATTACCAAATCAAATCCTGCGTTGTCAAAGACCAGCTTTCTGCATCTATTCTACTGCATCACTTTGGCATAAAAAAACAATCATATCACAATGCAGTGATCACAAGCACAGGAAAAGGGCAAAAGATCACAAGAGAATTCACTACATGCTGTCATTACACACACTTTTTCTAGATTGCCCTTGATGTTCTCTCACGTTATCTGCTTCACAACTGGTGTTGGATAGCCACGCTCCCAAGCAAGTGTTACAGCAAGCCAGATTAGATTAGCTGGGACTAGTAAACAAAATCTTCACAATCCATAATCAACAGCAATTACACCAGACAAAATATATACCTGCTTCTTCTGACTCATCTAACACTACTTCATTCAGAAATGGACCATAAGCTTCGTACTGCTAGGCAAACATTGCTACCCCCATACCAAACACATAAACACACACAAAGATACACACAGCCATGTTCAATCACACGATTTGTTTCTAATACACCTTCCACTTCCTTTTCACCACAGTCTCCAACTGCTTCTTGGAAATCAGAAGGCACACTGTCCTTCAACAATGACGTCTTAAAGAAACACAAGTACAACCCTCAGCAAGTCAAGCAAAGCAATCATAACAAACTGATGCCACTCTGTGTGTTTTGCAGCAAACAGGCTGGGATGTGTACAGACGGAAATCAACAACATTACGCATCAGGTTTTGACGCGTAAAACACACTTGAGTAGATCCAAGAGGGTCTGGATGGCTTCTAAAAGCAATACCTTATGGATGAAGGAAGGGCGACTCGTTTGTTTATTCATTTGACATAACATCAGTATCCATGGCTATTCGTGACAGGAGTAAGGTGATAATGGTCCTTTGGTGACACTGTACTATAAGGGTACATGAAATAGCTATAAAGCATGCAGTACGTAATCATTAACGCATACACATAATTCACCTGGTCGTAAGTCCTCATGAATATGCATGAAGTGAGGATGTATCACACACACCTTCATACAGGAGCAATATTCAGGTTCAACATGAATGTTAAGAAATACTGAAGCATTACTTCTTCAGCCTATCATGTTTGTGCCCTTCAAAGTAAAGTGGTACCTGATAGACCAATTAACCTCACTAGTGTCTCTAGAATGTGGGAGAAACCTGAAGTACCCAGAATAAATGCACACAGACATGGGGAGAACATGCAAACTTCACACAGACCCAGTGTGAGTAGACTGCGTGTGACCTGCGCCGGACTGGTGCCTTGTCCAGGGTTGGACACCACCTTACGTCCTGTGCTGACAGTTAAGTTAGAAGATTTTAGTCATTGTAGTCAGTTAGATGTTAGTAAAACTGCTTTCTATTACCAGAATGGTACATTTTTAGCAAACAAACTAATTCACTTCTTAATTGCAATGTAGAAACTTTGCTCTGAGCTAACACCAGAGTATTTTTCTGGACCAGATTATAGTATGCCGCCAGTATTTACTCATGTGCTAGATGTATCATTCAGAGGGAGCACAACTGCGTTTGAAGACAGACAAGAGCCTGTGGCATCCAGACATGTAACCTGGGAATACTGCAGCCTTGTTTACTTCAAGATTTGTTGCCTAATTCACATGCCCTTGTAATCACAGAAGGACGGTATGATGTGTTTGCAAAATAAAGGCTTAACGAAAAATATGTCTGGCTCAATCTTTATACACTATTAGGTCAAAGTCTGGGAACTCACTGTCAAATAAATTATTTAGCCGCTTTTCTAAATGAACTTGAAACAAACCTAAATACGGCATATTTCTGCAAATGTTAATGCAAGCATGTAATGGTCGACCAATATGGGTTTTTTAATGGCCGATTCCGATACTTAGAGAGCAAGGCAACTGATGGCCGATATATAATGCCGATATCATTTTTTTTTACAACTGATGAAACTGATAATAATAAATAACTTAAATTGTTATTATTACAATTACAATTAAAAGGTTTGTTCCCGTCAACAACAACATTTATTATCAGAAAACAGCATCTTCTTGTTTGTGGGAAAACAAAGTATAAATCCTTGCAATGAATTGACAATTTTAGAGTTGTGCACATGGTAGCAGCATCTTTTTGTTCCAGTTAAGAGCAGCAAGTTGGAACGCTGGAAACAAAGTTTTCACCTTCTCATACATGGTCTCCGCCTCACTGAATGTTCTCTCAGCATCTCTTTGGTTTTAGTCACTCAGCAGTCCCAGTTTATGAGCTGCAAAGTGTCTCGGCATTTTCTCCACTATTTGTGAATATCGGCCTTGTGCGCACAGATGTGGGTCGATGCTGACTATCTCGAAATGAATCGGCCCGATTACTCGGTCTATCACAACATAATGGGGGAAAAAAATTAAACGTAAAATGTGGCATGTACAATAGTTTGGACACCTTTCCAGATGGACCACAAGTGTAAAGTCACAGAACTTGTTAATTATTCAGTAAAATGGTCAGAAAGGTGTCATACGTAAATTATGTTCATAGGTGCCAAAATTATTGCATAAGTAATAGCTTAATGTCTGATCAAAATCCGATCGATATTGATTTGTCAAGGATTAATCTCTGGGTATTATCTGAAAGATCAGCTCAGCCACATACTTTTCTAATCCTAGTGAATTGTCTGTGTTGGCCATTTGTTGATGTTACATTTTTATATGACAGCTTTCCCACAGCCCTGGAAATCCTAAGAAAGTCATGGAAAATCAATTTCATTTCCCACAAACAAACCCAGAATATCCATTACGCATATGACTTATCTACGCAGCTGACGAGGGTAGGTGCAGACACCCCTTCTGATGAGTGATGTGTGACATCAACCACACTGGCTGCTAACAGGATCATAATATAAAGCATACATGGTATCTCCATAGACAAACAGTGGCAGTAGGCGGGGTTATACTGATCACCTCAGTGACTCTTAGTATGACACTTTACTAGGTTTCCACCTCCACAACATGCCAGTTCGTCAACTTTCTGCCCTGCCCTGTTAAAACAAAGTCCATAAAGGAACGGATTACCAACTTGGATGGCCAACTTGGCCGGCTTGTCCTCTACTTTATCAGTTGCTTTGAGATGAACTGGATGCCCAATGAGAGCAGTGAAATTTCTTCGTGATTTCGACAATCTTTTGGTTAGAATCCAATCTTTAATAATAAAAAAAATTATAGCGCAAGGTGAGAAAGACCACCGGACAGAGCGCCGATCCATTGCAGCGCAAATGTGCACTCACACTGGGACACTTTAGAGACACTGGCTGCATGTTTTTGGAATGTCGGAGGGTGGGGAGGAAACCCCAGCAGACACGGGGGTACATGTCCAATGAGCATGCCAAACTTCTGAATTTTTCTTTAACTATCTTCCGTTTTCAGTTAACAGTTTCCTAGAACACCAGAAATGATATTTAACAGCACAATAGACAGTGGGGCAAAAAAGTATTTAGTCCGCCACTGATTGTGCAAGTTCTCCTAGAACTCCTAGAACTCCTAGAACTCCTAGAAAGATGAGAGAGGTCTGTAATTTTCATCATAGGTACACTTCAACTATGAGAGACAAAATGAGAGAAAAAAAATCCAGGAAATCACATTGTAGAATTTTTTAAGAATTTAATTGTAAATTATGATGGAAAATAAGTATTTGGTCAATAACAAAAGTTCACCTCAATACTTTGTAACATCTTGTATGTCTTTCCATTTTCTTACAATTGCTCCCACAGTTGATTTATTCACACCAACCTGCTTGCCCTATTGTAGATTCACTCTTCCCCAGCTGGTGCAGGGCTGCAATTTTCTTCCTGGTGTCCTTCGGCAGCTCTTTGGTCTTGGCCATGGTTGAGTTTGGAGTCTGACTGTTTGAGGCTGTGGGACAGGTGTCTTTTTAAACAGATAACGAGGTCAAACAGGTGCCATTAATACAGGTAATGAGTGGAGGACAGAAGAGTTTCTTAAAGAAGAGGTTACAGGTCTGTGAGAGCCTGAAATCTTGCTTGTTTGTGGGTGACCAAATACTTATTTTCCACCATAATTTACAATTAAATTCTTAAAAATCCTACTAGATTTCCTAGATGATTTTCCTAGATTTTTTTTTGTCATTTTGTCTCTCATAGTTGAAGTGTAGCTATGATGAAAATTACAGACCTCTCTCATCTTTCTAAGTAGGAGAAAAAATTGTACAATCAGTGGCTGACTAAATACTTTTTTGCCCCACTGTAGCTTGCATTGGCATTCTTGAAATGCAATCTGTCTTCTAAGCTGTACTAACTCACTAGTACGATACTGGACATCATCAAAAACCTAAAGTCTTTGCTCTTCCTGTGCTCTTATTTTTCCAAGAAGCTTACAGTGATATCTGATGTAACTGATTTCCCCCTCTTATTAAACACTACTGGAGCTGTGCCAGACAGCTGTGACATAACAGCAGCACACACCTGCTAACTTCTTGTGGGAAAAATGAAAATGCAAAATAGAGCACTGAATTAACACCAAGCTTCAACAACAACACCAAATTTTGGGAAACAAGCGCATGCACCATGAATACGTCACCGAAGCCGCTGTATTAATTATTACTTATCTACTTGCTTAACTACCAGGGGTTCATCCCAACAGGACTCCTCATTCAATCACACGTTTGGAGAGTCATTATTCAACAGGGTGAAAACACCACCTTTAATCCGAGTCATAAGGCACCACTGAACGCACACTCTCTGGAAAAGTTCAAAGGGATTGTGTGAAGGTAACGCGTTCAGGTAAGCCATCCATTTTAACACTGTGTTTAGCCCACACATTGTCTGAACCATCAGGGCTTTACACAACAGATCTTGATGTTTATCTTCAAACTCACTCTGCCTGAGGTGCTGAAATTATAACATAACAAACAAAGCCGGCATGAATTAATGTCTACGATCTGGAATGTACTACGTGTGTATCTGGCCTCGACATTACTATGAACACAGATGGTGTAGCTCCAAATCAGAACGAAGTTAGGACAGCATGGAAAACACAAATCAAATATAAAAATGTTTGTTTCATTGCAGACAGTACGAACCCAAGATATCTCATGTTTTGGGCTTTTTTTCTGGTTGACGTCATTTCATTTGTTAATATCCATCCATTCCTAATGCTGCCACTCCTTCTCTCAAGACTTTTGGCACAAATGTTCTGATGTTATTCTGTCCCATTCTTCCTGCAAACACATTCTTCCTGCAAACCTAAGGTGTACAAAAGTACAGGGTCGTCTTTGTCAGAAAGACAATCTGGAATGCTGATTCATCGACTACATTTCCACTGTGTGATGGTCCATCCCAGAAGTCAACTCTGCTTTTGGACATGGTTAGCATAAGGCGTCTTTTTCGCACAGTAAAGTTTTCAGTGGCATTTGTGAATATTCGTATCGTGAACTCTGTACTGCAGTGCTTGATAAAGGTTTGCCAAATGAATCCGTTGCCCATGTGCCCATCAGCTGTTGATGAATGATGGTTCTTGACGCAGTGCCTTCACAGGTCACGGGTGTTCAAGTTTAGGCTTGCACCTTTGCCCTTTATGCACTGACATTCCTCTGGATTCCTTGAATTGTTTAATGCCATTATGCAGAGGCAGAATATGTAAATCCCTTCCAACATTTCTCTGAGGAACACTGCTTTTAAACATTTCAATCATTTTATCACGCCTTTTTTTGGAGATCCTCTGCCCATTTTTCCTTCTCATTTACATTTACATTTACATTTACAGCAGATGCCCTTATCCAGAGCGACTTACAATTGATACAATTGCTCAAGGACCCAACAGTGGCAGCTTGGCAGAAGCGGGATTTGAACCCTGAACCTTTTGGTCCATAGTCCAGTACCTTAACCACTAGGCTACCATAGTCCGACCAGTTCTCAATGACTCCTACTGCTTTTGTGCCAAATCATGATTACAAATAACCTGCTGACATCATTGTTTTAACTCACATCACTATGTAGGGTTCTTCTGGATGTTTGCTTGTTTTTTTTTTTACCTCATTACTAGCCCTGAATTGCCCCCGTCCCAACTTTTTTGGAGTGTGTTGCAGTCCTGAAATGTAGGAATGGGTTTTTTATTAACAAATAAAATAAATTCAGCTTGCAATGAAATAAACATCAAAGCAAGACGTTGTTTTATGCTTTTTTGTTTTCTGTATGTTTGATTTTTTGTTTGTTTCTGTTTTTTCTGATTTGAGGCTGTCCTGTCTTATGCTGACTCACAACTTTTCAAATGGTAAAACTCGTCAAAAAATTAAACCAGCACAGCTTTGCAGAGCCAGAAGTTGAATTGACAAGCTTCTGATTAGTACAGAGCCCTAACCACTGAACCACCACTGTCTAAGCAAATCCACCCAAAACGCTGCCGCAACCATGTTTACATTTAAAGATGCACATTTTACAGACTCAGGTATCCATGCGCGACTTACAACAAAGCCGAGCAGTGGAGGGTTAAGGGTCTTGTTCAAGGACCAAACAGTGGAACTTAGAAAGTGCAGGATCTGAACTCACAACCTCGAAGTCCTTAACCAAAGAGTTTCAAAAGCAAATCCACCATAAGCTTTGTTAGTACACTTCCATGTACCTTAGTTTGCAGACACTCTTATCCAGAGAGACTTACAATGAAGATGAGCTGTCCAAGTGTCTTGCTCAAGGGTCCAACAGTGGAGGTTCTGAATTTGAACTTACAACCTTTTGACTGGACCAAGAGCTTAATCAGTGAGACGCCACTGCCTTGAAATGTATATTTACATTTATATTTTGTGCTGAGCATTTCAAGGTTAAGGGCCCATGAGGGGCGGCTTGAACTCACACCCTTCGGATTGGTCCAGATCCTTAACTACTGAGCCAACATATCATTATTCGCAGCAATAACAAATGTTAGGAATCTATTATATACGTTTGTCCTGCTAGAATTGTTTTTAAAAAGTAACCGAGCCCCTTGTGCCACTTGCGAAAACGATGCAAAATGGACAGAAATGCAAAATACTCACTAGGTAAGAAATGTGCCTGTCGACGAACACCGAGTCCCCCATTTCTAAAATCCACATAGAAGATGAATCGAGAAAGTGATCAGTTCAAGTCAAGCTCCCGACCAGAAGAAAGCAGCGATATGCACCTTAGAGACTTCGCATCAACGCATTAAAGAGCCGCTTATAATAAAGGATCAGGTGCGTAAAAGCCGTTATTTGTGCGCTTCAGTGGACCGTCACTGAAAAGAAGCGCGGCTGCAGGCGCTCGTCCATTTTCACCTCCCCAAAAAAGCCAATGGTCTCTGGTTTAGGGTCTCTGGCGAGTTTTGGAGTCTTGAGTTTACACGTCCGTTGCCTTTCAGTCCAGCCGACGCTGGAGTGCAGTTGCTGAGAGCAGCAGAGGAAGCGCATGAAAGGCGGAGCTCAGCACAGAGCCAGAGGAAAAGGGAAAAAAAACTACGCTCAATGAAAACTGGCCCCTTCAACTTAGAGCCTCATTCAGCGGCCCTGCTCAAATTACACGAAAGTAGCTTAAACCAGTCTTTGCATGGACTGACATGTTAAAGCCTAAAATCTGAAAACATATTGGAACAAATTAAACCCAATCTAGCATGTGCAGTTAGTCTCAGAATTTATCTCAAGGTTCATTTACAAACGTACTGTGCTATGGGTTCAAGCAAATCAAATGAAACATGAAGCAGTACTAAAACACAAAAGTACTATACAATGCACTGATACTGATACCCGCCCAAGCAGGTTGGGTCCCTTTTTGAGTCTTGGTTCTCCCAATGTTTCTTCCTCACTTAGGGATTTTCCTTGCCACTGTCGCCCTAGGCTTGCTCAATTTGGGATTGGACGTAGATATTAGGAGATAATCTAAACTTGTAAAGTTGCTTTGAGACAATGCTCCATTGTAAAAAGCGCTATATAAATAGATCTGACTTGACATGACTTGCTCCAGAAAAAAAGTTGCCCCACTAAAATCATGGAGGTAAAAAAGTCAGTTTTATTCTGGATGACTGAACATCTCTACAGGACACAATACACAAATTCACTACACGCACTACATTTCCAATACTCGAGCTGCTAACACTTTCATTCAGAGACAGGTTCTGTTTTTCTAATGAATGAATGGACAACAGCAAACATTTTAATAGAAAGAATTTTAATGCTTTAAAGGCACGGTCATAACAGCTCAGAGCTATGTGTTGTGGCTATCCACTTAATAATCGTCTAACCTACCAAAAGAAACAGGCAATCTTCGAGAAAAAGGCACTGCTGGGACTCAAATCCAGGTCCCTGAGAGGGTGGGCTGACACTTGAGATTCTCCTAAAATTGATATGATGCCCTTTTCTACTCACATCTAGTACCAAAAATATTAAACATAGGGAATGTCCTTTTTAATCTTGCCAGCCTTTGGTGAAGGTGGACATTTATTAAAAAAAAAAAAATCAACAAAAAAAATTGTCCAAAAAAAAACGTATTCTCTAAAAAGCCACAAGGGGGCAGTTTGTGAAACTGCACTGTTAAAATTCCTACTGGTTGCATTCCTTACTTCCTTGCCACTGTCGCCCTAGGCTTGCTCAATTTGGGATTGGACGTAGATATTAGGAGATAATCTAAGCTTGTAAAATTGTTTTGAGACAATGCTCCATTGTAAAAAGCGCTATAGAAATAAAAATAACTCTGACTTACTTACCAGCATAACCAGTTTGTTTGTCACATTACGTATTGCAGTCTATTGTTGCATTTGTGTAATCATGCTGGTTAGCGTGTGCTTATGTATTTGCTAACAAGGCAAATAATCAGCAAACTATGCCGAATTCCAGTAGTGCAATTAATAAAGCTACCATAGTAGAAATTTATTGTGGATGATAGGTATTGTATACTGTGGATAATGGGATTCCCATGGGAATGTGATGGCAAAATGTTATGTACAGGGGTTCAAATCCCATCTCAGCCAAGCTACCGCTGCTGGGTCCTTGAGCAAGGCTCTTAGCCCACAGCTGCTTGGATTGGAAGATTGTAAGTCACTCTGGAAAAGGGCATTTGCAAAACGACTAAATGTTAATTGCAGTTCTTCATGAATTGTCAAGAAGATTTCATTTCACAGCTAGTTTCACACTAGTTTCTTCACCACAGCAACTCGCTTTAAACTCCTGGGCACTATACCAGTTTACGTGGTGTACCATTTTTAATTTTCAGTACACTATGAATGTTTCATGTACTGCCATACCATAGCATAGCAGAAACAATGGCTGCACTATTTCAGTAGGCAGCAAATTCTATAATATTGTTCGCTAGTAGAAGCACTGAGGAGTGCTGAGTAGAACGGCATTCTGGGTACAGCTCACGAGCTAGCCAGGTAACCTAACATACAGCATAGCATAACACAGCACAGCATAGCAAGAGAGGCACCATCGCTATGGTAGATTAAAAGAACACAAAACAGAGGATAAAGAAAGTGAGACCGGAGATGCAAAAGACGAACTTGTGCCCAAGGAAGAACCTGTATCTGCAGTATGGAGGCTTTTTGGTTTAATAACATCTGATGCAGAGAAGGTTATATGCTGCAGCAACGTACTCCATCGGCTCCATTCCACGCGTGCTGGAATACCAGCAATGTATGAGATTAGAGTTGTCAGATTCAACGTGGTTAAGTCAGATAACAATCCAGTCGAGAAAGAGAGAGAGGTTCAGAGCAATGACTAAGTCAATGGATTCGAGGTATGTTTTACCAGGGCGAATATACTTCAGTCAAAAGGCATATCTAAGTTTTTAATACGTTTCAGTTTGAACAATAAAAACTTTTACGTTCCGCCACTGTCTCATGCATCCTGATTCCTTCATATATTGTGTATTTGTGGAGAGAATTAAACCACATAGTAACCAAAGCCTTTGTTAAATACATGATTTTGTTTTAATATTCTTGTTTTATTTTCTTTATTTTATTTTTTATGTACTCCAGACAGTAGAATAAGAAACAAATCTATATAAAAGCCCAGTCATGCCCATGAAAAGTAATTAATAAAAATAAAAAATACAGTGAAACCACCTGAATAATGTGATACAAATTATTCAAATATAAAGACTACTTTAAATCACAGACTCATAAGACAGGGTGTCCCGACGTCCCCTATTTCCCAAACAACAAGAACAACAAAAACCTTGGCACCGCTGCTACACAAACCTGGGTCACTGCGGTTATGGGCTAGCATGTTCCATATAATCCAAGTGCCATAATAATGTTTAAATGTAATTTTAAATAATAAAATTCAGAATGACATATCAAGGTAATATATTTATTAGGGCTGCCAAAATGAACAAGATAACAGCTTTTAATGCTGTCAATTGCATGTCATTTACTTCCACACATAGTCATTTGCATTCAAACATATACAGTGGTGCTTGAAAGTTTGCGAACCCTTTAGAATTTTCTATATTTCTGCATAAATATGACCTAAAACATCATCAGATTTTCACACAAGTCCTAAAAGTAGATAAAGAGAACCCAGTTAAACAAATGAGACAAACACTTGCTCATAACAGTTAGCTATACTTTATGATTTTATACCAGCTAGCTACACTAAACGTAGCCATTCAAGCTAGTAAAGTAAATACACACAAACTAAAATAAAAGTAAAGTTTTCTGCATTATTATATTTTATTGTATTTATGTAGACTTTAAGTATGTTCTCTCTTTAATTTTTTATATTTAGCTTTAATTCCTACATACAAAATTTAGACTGCCCGAGAAGGTTCCTTTGTGAGTCTTGGGTCTCCCAAGGTTTCTTCATTATAATATTTAGGGAGATTTTGCAACA
Organism: Ancistrus triradiatus; assembly: GCA_025084515.1. Lineage (NCBI taxonomy): Eukaryota > Metazoa > Chordata > Actinopteri > Siluriformes > Loricariidae > Ancistrus > Ancistrus triradiatus. The sequence continues at coordinate 124,570 of JAJAGP010001449.1, forward strand.
TTTTTCCTCCCCACTGTCTCCCTAGGTTTGCTCAGTTAGGACTGTGGACCTAGATAGTTGTAAAGCTTCTTTGAGACAATTCTCCATCATAAAAGCACTACATGTATAAATGTGACTTTGAATTGAGTTATGACACTTGACAAGGAGATTTTCCAACCTCAAAGGAATTCCTGCTAACAAAAATGTATAGATTTTTTATGAACTTAATTTTTATTTGTCACTGCCAAGCTGCTGTCTTAAACTGCACAAGCCCTCATGAATATAGTCGCCAACTCTACAACAGGCCAATACATCTTCCTAAAAATTGTCTGCCACTAGACATACGATTGAGGTTGAAGCAGTCAAACTCAAGTAGCTATCCTCACGAGCCTTATCTGAAACTCACACACATTCCAATATGTATGATTCAGTTGTTTGAAATAGTGAATGTTCTTGCACAACATGGGAAGGTGTTTTGTGCCAAGATGCACGTTTAACTTTTGAGTCAGATATCTATTATTCAGATTTTCTCTGCTGATCAACCGGCAGATAAATCCCATGCTGATATAGCTGTCATGGAAATATCTGTTAAAAATATTTAGATTTGCTCTGATTCAGCCTTGTTTTGAAATCTCTCAATGTTGCAAACATTATTTCAGTACCCTCCATCCTCATTTTGTTTTGTCCAATACAGAACTGATACATTGCACAGTTTTACTTTGTCTCACTGCCAAAGGTTTGAAGGATTTTATTTTGCACTTTATTTTATATGAATGTTTCTAATTAGCTGGCATCTGCAGAGTGACATGCTGTTCTAAAGCACACCACTGTTTGTGCAACTCCGTTGGAGAGCTAGAGTGAGAAAGAAAGACAGATGGGCAGAGCGAAGAATAACAAGGTTTAATATAAGGAGTGTAAATGGTATAAAGATTGGCTTCTTTAATTGTTTGACTGTGTTTTATTTTACTTGTACACGAAGACTTTTGGTGAGCCTAGCAATGTCGTGTTTTCACTTCTAAGCAGATGACCTGAAAATAAAAATCACTGATGCTCACAAAATAGGACTTGCTTGCTTGCAGTTTTCAGTGTCGGAAATGTCCATATTAAGTGACAAAGAGCTAGGAGTTACAACTAAATCCCATTACAAGGCTAATCCGTTTGAAATACTGATTGTTAATGTGACTGATCCATCGTTATGGAAGTCAAAACCACACTCTTTTCAGCTTATCACTATTTACCGTTCTCCTGGTCCCTATTCAGAATTTCTTCAGGAAATTGCGAACTGCTTACTACTGTCAACAGATAAGGCTTTAATTGTAGGTGATTTAAATATTCACTTTGACAATGAGCAGGATCCACTTAAAATTGTTTTCGAGTCCATCTTAGAATCCATGGGTATCACTACGAATGTGATGGGACCAACCCACCGCTGTAATCATACTTTAGATCTAATATTAACATTTGGTATCAATATAGATAACCTTGATGTTTTCCCGCAAAGTGATTTGATTTCTGATCACTATCTTTTAGTATTTGAGCTATCTCTAATAAATAAAATCCTTCTGCCTCTCGTTATCACACCAAGCGCACTATCACATCTGCTACTCCAGCTGCGTTTATTAAAAACCTACCAGACTTGAAATTTAATACACTTACGGAGATAAATCATCTTGAGTGTGTAAATGACTAATTAGAATGTCTGCTTCACTCAACCCTGGACAAGATTGCTCCTGCTAGGGTCAAACGCATTAGGGAAAAAAGGCTAGCACCATGGTATAATGACCACACCCGTACCATAAAAGCAAAGAACACGGCATCTAGAAAAATAAGAATAATCCAAGATTTCTCTTTAATACAGTCTCCAAATTAACAATAAACCCTACAGAAAGTGATTCTCCCATTCTGTGTAATTTTAACAGTAATGATTTCATGACTTTCTTTAATGATAAGATAGAAAACATTAGGCATCAAACTCGATACTCATCACGTCACCAAACTATTCAGCAACCTTCCAGATGCAGCACTGGGGAAGACATCTGTTTAATTAGCTGTAACTCAAGATTAGAATCTTTTACCCCAATTACTAATACTGAACTATCCGCACTGATCAGCTTGTCTAAGTCATCAACAGGTTTATTAAATCCAATGCCTACACGTTTACTCAAAGAAGCAATACCTAGTATTATAGAGCCACTGTTAGTTATTTTAAATTCATCTCTTATCTTTGGTTATGTGCCCAAATCCTTTAAGTCTTCCGTTATCAAACCACTGATTAAAAAAGCCAATCTTGACCCTTGAGTGATATCTAATTATAGACCAATTTCAAATCTACCGTTTCTGTCCAAAATCTTAGAAAAAGCCGTCTATCAGCAGCTCTGCAGTTACCTCCAAAGGAATGAAATTTATGAAACATTTCAGTCTGGCTTCAGGCCCCATCATAGTACTGAAACAGCATTAATTAGGGTACTAAATGACTTGTTAATGTCCTCAGATAAGGGTGTTTCTTTTCTTGTTCTGTTAGATTTAAGTGCAGCATTTGACACTATAGATCATGATGTTTTACTAAACAGACTAGAAAATACTGTAGGCATTAAGGGATTAGCACTTTCTTGGTTTAAATCCTAGTTAACTGACCGGTACCAGTTTGTTCACATAAATAATCTAAGGTCAAAGCTCTCAAAAGTGAAGTATGGCGTGCGTCAGGGGTCTGTGCTTGGCCTGCTTTTATTCTCTCTGTACATGCTGCCACTAGGCTCAGTTATTCGTGCTATGCAGATGATACACAGCTGTACATATCAGCCAAACCTAATGACAGCCTTACAATCAACAAAATTGAGGACTGTGTAAAGGAAATAAAAGATTGGATGTTATTCAATTTTCTCTTACTTAACTCAGATAAAACTGAGGTTCTATTAGTGGGACCCAAGGCTGTGAGAGAGAGTTTGGCTACATCTATCCTAAATCTAGATGGCTGTCCAGTATTGCACAGTCCATCTGTAAAAAACTTAGGTGTCGCATTTGATTCAAATCTCTCCTTTGATGCGCACATTAGCAGCATCACTCGAATTGCTTTCTTTCAATTACGTAATATCGCTAAACTTAGAAATATCCTCTCTTTTAATGATGCAGAGAAACTGGTTCATGCACTTATAACCTCAAGGTTGGATTACTGTAGCGCCTTACTTACTGGATGCTCCAGTAAATCTATAAATAAACTTCAATTACTTCAGAATGCAGCCGCTCGAGTGCTAACTCGAACTAGAAAATTTGATCATATCACTCCTGTTCTATCATCACTGCACTGGTTACCAGTTAAATTCCGCATTGATTACAAAACATTTTTTATAACTTATAAAACTCTACATGGCCTGGCCCCACATTATCTGAGTGAACTCTTAGAGTTTTACAATCCAGCTCGTATACTTCGTTTGCAGGGTGCAGGACTTCTTTTAGTTCCTAGAAGTAAAAAAGTCACAGCAGGGGGAAAGACTTTCTCATACATGGCCCCCCAACTATGGAATAAACTTCCCACTTTAGTTCGAGACTCAGACACTCTCCAAAATTTTAAGTCTAGGCTAAAGACATACTTATTTGCGCAGGCTTTTGACTAGATTTAGACCGGGATGAATGGTTTGAGTCAGTGGGACCGGAGTCTGGAGTCATGTCTGGCCTGCCTGCCTCGTCCGTTAGCCAGGAGTGTCGGGTGGCCGGTCTGGCTGAACTGGGCTTTGGTCCTCTGGATCTTGACTTCTGCGTCCTTGCCTTAGACTAAGGGCAGAGCTGGGGGTTCATAGTCAAAGAGCCTCATGGTGATCAGAGATGTTGGGTTTCCGTCTTCTGCCTCCCGTGGGGCTGTCGATGACGAATGTGATCCCTCTTGGCTGTGTTACCTGCCAGTTCTCCTCTTTATAGCTATGCTGCTATAGCTAATGCTGCCGGGGTCTCATGCTACACATGGCATCAGTGATTGTTAATAGACACTGTGCTCTTAATCAATAACTAATTACATTTTCTGTTTTCTCTCAGAGCTGTGTTCCGGTACCAGTTCCTGCCCCACACATGATGTTCATCCGCTGTAGCTCCACTCAAGCTGCTTCCATCATCAGCTCCAGCCCCATCATACTCGGGCCACTTAATGCCGATGTGCATACTTCACATTTTATTTGAAGTCTGACTCCATGACTTTAGTTTCATTCTTAGATTTATCATCTACGACGCCCAAGGAGGTTGGGTCCCTTTTTGAGTCTTGGTCCTCCCAAGGTTTCTTCCTCATAACACTTAGGGAGTTTTTCCTTGACACTGTTGCCCTAGGCTTGCTCGATTTGGGATTGGTTATTAGGAGATAATCTAAACTTGTAAAGTTGCTTTGAGACAATGCTCCATTGTAAAAAGCGCTATATAAATCTGACTTGACTTGACTTGACTTGACAAATAAGACAAAAATATTATACTTCGTCATTTATTTATTGAGGAAAATGATCCAATATTACATATTAGTGAGTGGCAAAAGTCTGTGAACCTCTAGGATTAGCAGTTAATTTGATGGTGAAATTTGAGTCAGGTGTTTTCAATCAATCGGATGACAATCAGGTGTGAGTGGGCACCCTGTTTTCTTTAAAGAACAGGGATCTATCAAAGTCTGCTCCTCACAAGACATGTTTGTGGAAGTGTATCATGGCACGAACAATGGAGATTTCTGAGGAGTTCAGAAAAAGAGTTGTTGATGCTCATCAGCCTGGAAAAGGTTACAAAACCATCTTTAAAGAATTTGAACTCCACCATTCCACAGTCAGACAAATTGTGTACAAATGGAGGAAATTCAAGACCATTGTTACCCTGGTCGACCAACAAAGATCACTCCAAGAGCAAAGTGTGTAATAGTTGGTGAGGTCACAAAGGACCCCAGGGTAACTTCTAAGCAACTGAAGGTCTCTCTCACATTGGCTAATGTTAATGTTCATGAGTCCACCATCAGAAGAACACTGAACAACAATGGTGTGCATGGCAGGATTGCAAGGAGAAAGCCACTGCTCTCCAAAAAGAACATTGCTGCTCATCTGAAGTTTGCTAAAGATCACGTGGATGAGCCAGAAGTCTATTGGAAGAATGTTTTGTGGACGGATGAGACCAAAATAGAACTTTTTGGTTTAAAGGAAAAGCGTTATGTTTGGAGAAAGGAAAACACTGCATTCCAGCATAAGAACCTTATCCCATCTGTGAAACATGGTGGTGGTAGTATCATGGGTTGGGCCTGTTTTGCTGCATCTGGGCCAGGATGACTTGCCATCACTGATGGAACAATGATTTCTGAATTCTATCAGAGAATTCTAAAGGAAAATGTCAGGACATCTTTCCATGAACTGAATCTCAAGAGAAGGTGGGTCATCTGATGATGTTTTAGGTCATATTTATGCAGAAATATAGAAAAAATTCTAAAGAGTTCACAAACTTTCAATCACCACTGTACAAGGCCAAGAACTGCTCCTAGACTGGTCAGGTATGCAAAGCAAAACTCTCTCATCCCTGCCAAGGTTCTGCAAAAAGGTTTAGCTGGTACAGCAGTCCAGTTGCATTCAGAATTGTTTTACAAGCATGATATACACGCAAGAGTCCTCAAAAAGAAACCTCAACCTCAATCGGTTCCAGTAGTCAAATAGTCAGAGCCAACTCTTTCTAATAACATATCAATTGTAAGGACACTAGGTAAAGATAAAGGTGAGTCATGCGTGCTAGTGACACCCGTCTGCAAGTGTCAGACAGCTGTTAGTTCCACTGCAATTTGTAACTTTTGCAAAGTCAAAGTGTCAAGGAGTGGCAGTAGCATTGTGAAAGCTTGCACAAGCAAAATAGAAAAACAGTGCATGAAACAGAAGACATTAATAGATGTATTTCAAAGATGTCAAGATGAATTTTAATAAGATAGCATAAAATCAAAAAGAAATGATGAAGAAGGTGCTCAAATACACTGTTCTGGATGGTCAGTCCTGCCCCTTTTGAAGAAAACATGGACTTTTGCCACTTTATCAGACACCTCCAGCTACAACCATCGAGCAAACTTTCCAAATGTTCTAAAACTTTGTTTTCTGCTTAGTGTCGGAATTTGTAAAACCAAACCCTGTCTACACTACAGAGCTTTCGCCCCTTTAAGTTCTTCAACAAGTTCTTTGTCTCTGCAACGTCTCTCTCCTCCATCATCCATCCTTTTGCTCTTGCATGTAAAATGAGTAAAACCCCGCCCACTCTACCTAAGGCAGACAGCACTGCTGTAGCAACCACAAATGATCTTGAAATGCTTCGTCATTAACAGTACGGCCAAAGACATTTTTCTACTAAAACACATTATACATACAGTGGTGTGAAAAAGTGTTTGCCCCATTCCTGATTTCCTTATTTTTTTGCATGTTTGTCACACTTAAGTGTTTCAGAACATCAAACAAATTTAAATACTAGTCAAAGACACACACGTAAACACAAAATGCAGTTTTTAAATGAACGTGTTTATTATTAAGGGAGAAAAAAAAATACAAACCTACATGCCCCCCTTGTTAAAACATAACCTAACTATGGTTTATCACACCTGAGCTCACAGTCTCTAGCCACACCCAGGCCTGATTATTGCCACACCTGTTCTCAATCAGGACATCACTTAAATAGGACCTGCCTGACAAAGTGAAGTACACCAAAAGATCCTTAAAAGCTAAGCCGAAATCCAAAGAAATTCAGGAACAATTGAGAAAGAAAGTAATTGAGATCTATCAGTCTGGAAAGGGTTATAAAGCCATTTCTAAAGCTTTGGGACTCCAGTGAACCACATTGAGAGCCATTATCCACAAATGGTGAAGACATGGAACAGTGGTGAACCTTCCCAGGAGTGGCCGCCCAACCAAAATTACCCCAAGAGTGCAGCGACGACTCATCCAAGAGGTCAAAAAATACGCCACAACAACATCCAAAAAACTGCAGGCCTCACTTGGCTCAGTTAAGGTCAGTGTTCATGCCTCCACCATAAGGAAGAGACTGGGCAAAAATGGCCTGTATGGCAGAGTTCCAAGATGAAAACCACTGCTGAGCAAAAAAAACATTAAAGCTCGTCTCAGTTTATCCAGAACACATCTTGATGATCCCCAAGACTTTTGGGAAAACATTCTGTGGACTGACGAGACAAAAGTTTGAACTCTTTGGAAGGTTGTGTCCCATTGCATCTGGTGTAAAAGTAACACAGCATTTCAGAAAAAGAACAGTATAGTAGCGGTAAGATATGGTGGTGGTAGTGTGATGGTCTGGGGCTGTTTTGCTGCTTCAGGACCTGGAAGACTTGCTTTGATAAATGGAACTATGAATTCTGCTGCCTACCAAAAAAACGCTGTAAAAGACTCACTGCAAGTTATGGCAAATACTTGGTTGCAGTTGCTGCTAAGGGTGGCCCAATCAGGTAATAGGTTTAGGGAGCAATCACTTTTTCACACAGGGCCATGTAGGTTTGGATTTTTTTCTTCCTTAATACAACCCCTGGCAAAAAGTATGGAATCACCAGTCTTGGATGAGCACTCATTCAACATTTCATTCTGTAAAACAAATACAGATCAAAAACATGATACAATAATAAGGTCATTCCAAAGTGCAACTTGTTGGCTTTCAAGAACACTCCAAAGAAATGAAAAGAAAACATTGTGGAAGTCAGTGAATGTTACTTTTATTGACCAAGCACAGGGGAAAAAAATATGGAACCACTCAATTCTGAGGAAAAAAGTATGGAATCATGAAAAACAGATAAACAAAAGACCATTCAAAATAAATCACTAGTATTTAGTTGCACCACCTTTGGCTTTTATAACGGCTTTCAGTCTCTGACGCATGGACTTGATGAGTGACAAACAGTATTCTGCATCAATTTGGTGCCACTCTCTTTGATAGCAGTTGCCAGATCAGCTTTGCAGGTCGGAGCCTTCTTGTGGACCATTTTTTTCAATTTCCACCACAGGTTTTCAATTGGGTTGAGATCTGGACTATTTGCAGGCCATGACATCGACTGAATGTGTCACTGTTTTTGCCCTATGGCAAGATGCATTGTCATCTTGGAAAATTATATCATCACCTCCAAACATCTGTTCAACTGAAGGGATGAGAAAACTGTACAAAATCTCAGTGTAAACTTGTGCATCGATAGGAGAATTAACCACAGTCATCTCCCCAGTGCCTTTGCCTGACATGCAGCCCCATATCATCAAGGACTGTGACAATTTGGTTGTTTTCTTCAGGCAGGCCTCTTCATAAATCTCACTGGAACGGCACCAAACAAAAGTTCTAGCATAATCACCTTGTCCAATGCAGATTCTTGACTCATCACTGAAGATAACTTTCATCCAGTCATCCACAGTCCATGATTGCCTCTCCTTAGCCCATTGCAGTCTTGTTCTTTTATGTTTAGGTGTCAATGATGGTTTTCTTTTAGCTTTCCTGTATTGAAATCCCATTTCCTTTAGACGATTTCTAACGATTCGGTCACATATATTGGCTCTAGCTTCCTCCCATTTATGCTTTATCTGTGTAGTTGTACTTTTTCGGTTTTCAAGACAAATGGCCTTAAGTTGTTTGTCTTGACGCTTTGATGTCTTTCTTGGTCTACCAGTACGCTTGGCTTTAACAACCATCCATGCTGTTTGTATTTGGTCCATATCTTGGATACAGCTGACTGTGAACAGCCCACATCTTTAGCAACCATGCGTGAAGAGTTACCTTCTTCAAGAAGTTTCACAATCCTCTTTTGTTTCAAGAGACATTTCTCTTGTTGGAGCCATGGTTCTTGCCACTCCACTTCGTCCAGCAGCCCTCCAAGGTGTCTGACTGCAGGTGTTTTTAACTGCAGACTAACGAGCAGATCTACTCTGAGGCAGGTGTCCATTTAGGGAAAGGAAATTGACTATGTGTGTCCTTATTTTCTACCTCCAATTTGACTGATTCCATACTTTTTTCCTCAGAATTGAGTGATTCCATATTTTTTTCCCTGTGCTTGGTCAATAAAAGTAACATTCACTGACTTCCACAATGTTTTCTCTTCATTTCTTATTGAGTGTTTTTCCTGAAAGCCAACAAGTTGCACTTTGGAATGACCTTATTATTTTATCATGTTTTTGATCGGAGTTTGTTTTACAGAATGAAATGTCTGAATGAGTGCTCATCCAAGACTGGTGATTCCATACTTTTTGCCAGGGGTTGTAATAAACACCTTCATTTAAAAACTGCATTTTGTGTTTACTTGTGTTGTTTGTGACTAATGTTTAAATTGGTTTGATGTTCCAAAACACTTAAGTGTGACAAATATGCAAAAAAATAGGAAATGACGAAGAGGGCAAACACTACTGTATATACCTTCATACCACGGTTTAACTGGGGTACGTTTTGACTGCTATTTGTGTCAATAGCACAAAGCACTACTTAGATCAGTTTTCACTACAATTGTTTTAGGACTATACAGGATGAAAATGTGGTAATAAAATGTTTGCCAGAGTATATATATATTATCAGTGAAGCTTGTTGGAATTGTAAAACAAATTATCAAATATCTCATTGCAGTATCATATCTGTTTATTAGACACTCATTCATTTGTGTGCCAATTCTGCATTGAAGACAGAAATCTAAAAGACACTCATTGTGCATCTTTGGGAGTCTAAGGAACAAACATGTATGCATTCATGATATTGAATGAAAGACTAACGTTAATTGGACAATGGCTTCAAACACGTCAGTCTGATCCATGAACAGATGCACACTGGCGTGAGGACCAGTGCATCTTGCACAACAAAAAACATATTATATGGTGTTAATTAGACAGTGTGCTTTTCTGTTTGTCTCTCCCTAAAGCACAACTTCTCTTACGCTGACTGGTCAGCTTCTCTAAGTAGACTGGGAATCTGGAACAGATTCTCAAACATCAATAAATCAGCATAAGCATCTCTTACAGTTTATTTATATTTACAATTTACAAAGACAAAATAACAAGATGTGTTATTATGTAAAACTGTTATGTATTATGCAAGACAAGTAGCTGCAGCAACACTGGAGGGACAGAAGAATCACTTTGCTATGGCTATGCTGTGTCTAGCCAATAAAAGAAACTTCAACATACGTGCTTCTGCCATTTTAAAAACCACCAGACGCCACTGCCAGATACTCATTCCCATTGTTGCCACTACTAACTTGTGAAAACTTAAAGATGGACAGTGAGGACTGTGCATTCTTTATGACACAAGGTTAGCCACAGAGATCCACTTTTCACAGAATACTACTACTAATAAAATAAATAAATAATAAAACTACTAAGTAATAAAAAATAAATGAAGTAAAATACATAAAAAACCCTGAAAATAGAAATTAGAGCTAAGAAAACTAATTAAAGGTGAAAAGCAGTCTGAAACAAATACATCAGAAGACTTCTCACAAAATATCGCAATGGCAATTATCACCATCATGCCTGCCAGACCTTGACATCAACGTTAGATATGTGACTCCACAATTAACTTCTGAGTAGATCAAATAAAACACACTGGTTTCATGAGCCAGACTGATATGCCTACAGGTTCAGTTTTGCACACCATGGTCATAATGTGTAACCCTACAAAGGAAACCGCAAAACCATTCTAGCCGCCGAGTAAATAACCTCTAAAATTCCTCTGCTGTGTTAATTCAAGATCAGTGCTGCAGCGATTATTATAGGTCTAGAGATCAAATTTGGAAAGAAGGTCCAGGTCTTACAGGAGCATGAAAAGAGTAGGTCACTCTCTCCTAAAATGGAGCTCAAGCAGCCAAGCGTAGTGTCTGTATCTGACACAAACTCTTCTGCTTCTGGCTTGTGTATATATGGCTGAGGACGAACTTTCCAAGAGCACCAGATGTGCCACATCACAGCAGAGACACTTATCTCGAGCATACACACACAGCCAGCAATGATGAGCAATATGGGCGATAGAGATGCAAAGATGTTGCTTCACAGCAGTATAAATATGAGATAGGATAACAAGCCTTTATTGTCATTACACAGTGTTCAAATATAGATTTGGAAAAAGAAGATTTTATGCATTTATTACTGTTCCACCCTCTTGATGTTCCATTTCTGAATCCTAAAGTTCTCATTAATACGTTACCATTTTACTTTGTTTTTTTTGTGTTTTTTTTACATTGTGGCAGTTAGAACCAGTGAAGAATACGCAAATTGCTACAGAATGCCATCGTTCGAAATAACTGGATGCTTCCTGCAGTTTGTAGGGTGCTTGGGTGACCCAGTGGTCTAATACGCTAGCACCATCATGAGGACTTTGTTTAGAGTTCTGGTGTCATCACCAGGCACGATTGGCTATGTCTGAGGGAGAGAAGGCTGATCAAAGGATCATCTCTCAGCTCTGCAACAGCCAACCCTACCCAGCCTTGTCATGGTGTCCTGTCCAGGGCATGCTTGTGTCTGTCCCCTGTGTGCTCCATGGAAAGGTGCTGCATACCAGGACTGGGACCAAACATGTCCCAACGCACAAAGAACGCATCATAAGTTATGGGTTGCCTACCATAACTAGCCTTTACTTTAGGCCAGTCTTTCACTTTTGGGAAGAACTGGAACACCGACTGGTGACCACTCCTGATCGTCCAACATCAGAGCCCAACCTTACCAATGTCCCTGTGGTTGAACCTCTGCAGCTATGTTTCAAAGTGTCCAGGAAGGCCTTCATCAGAAGAGTGGAGTCAAATCCAGACAGTCTGTTTTGCATGATCAAATTGATCATTTAATGCTTTACAAATCAATAATAATAATAATTATACCTAGAAGTAGACAGTGTAATGATCTCTGCACTGGAGGTTTTCGATGGTTACACAAACTTAATTACTAGACAAGAGGGTTTTCTGTGTTATCTTTATTAACTGTAAGGAAATTCATTAATTCACCCATGCTGTTGTCTTTAGGACAATAGAATTCAATTTTCAGTTTTTCAAATGTAGCTATATGACACATCAAACTGGTAAAACAATTCACAAGAAAAACAATGGCGTGCTCCATGTTTTGGCGTGCTCCATGCTCCAACATAAGTGTATTTGTCTTCATGTTCAAACAATATTTTTTTTGGCACAGGACATGAGAAGGATGGTGTTATCCCAAGCAGAACGTGCTGATATCATCCTCATTTATGGTGAACAAAGTGTCATTGCAGAAGGTTTAAACCACGCCTCCCAAACAGGCTTCCCATCACCCACGGTGCGGTTGCCAAACTTCTTGCCAAATTCAGAGAAACAGGTTCCATCAGTAATAAACCAAAAGCTGGATGACTAAAACCAGCAACAGGTCTTCTGCTCTCATTCAACAAGAGCCCGCATAGTAGCACTCAGTCTGTCTCTGGAATGTGGACTTAGCCGAGCCTAAATGGCAACATTAAAAAACTCAGCTCCTGCAACACCTGACCGAGGACGACCCAGACCGTCAGGTACAATTAGCAGAATGGGTGACACAGGAACTTCAGAAAAGCTCTTGATTCAGTGATGAAGTAAATTTCTTTGTGTCTGGTCAGGTCAACAAACAGAATCACCGTCACTGATCGGACACAAACCCTCACTGGACTGACCCATCTAACATGGCTGACTCACCTTAAGTCATGCTATGGTGTGAGGTATGGGGTTCCCCAATTGTTGGGACCATTCTTCATTGATGGAAGGTTAAAATCAGACTGTTATGCAAGGTTGTTTGATAAAGATGCTTCCAAAAAGATGGCTCCCCGACTCATTACAGACACATTGCCAGAGACTTGCAGTTTCCCCAACAGTGGATCTGTCATAGGGGTCCAATTGAGCTCCATGCCCTACTAATTTAATCCCTTGGGATTTCTGTGGGGTCACGTCAAGGCGATGTTTACTCTGTGAAGATACAGAATGTTGTTCGTCTTCATGACTGAATAGTTGATGCTTGTGTTAGCATTAAGCCAGATGTTTTGATGAACATTCATCAGAAATGGCAGAAAAGATTTACCTTAACACTCAAGCATTGTAAGCAGGATATCAAACACATTCTGTAGACTTTATGGTCAATTTTCTAGTTTTACATGAAATCACTGTTTGAATATGAGAACAAACAGAGCTACTTGACGCATACCATTGTTTTTCTGGTGATATTCACTACCAGGTTTGTGTCCCACACCTACAGTACCTTCCTATTTGAAAAACTGAAGTTGAATTCAAGATGGTGGCAGTCCATCAAAATGCTTTTAGTTTGTGCTTTTACAAACATGACCACAAACATCCATCAAAGGTTTCCGGCAACTACTTAAAGACCAAAGAACATCAAATAGTTCTGTCTGTCATGAAAGTTCTCATGCATTTGTTGACAAACTGGAGATCTGCTGCCCATCTTTGCTCCTCAAAGACTCAGCCTTTCGTCTATACTGCTTTTGCCGAAGTAAATGTAAGAAACACTGCATGTTGCATTTTCCATACTGTCCCTACTTTTTCTGATTTGGGGTTGTATCACAAAAGCAGCTTCAGGTAATATTCACATCAACCATCAGAATGGGGGAAATATGATCTCAGTGATTGCTGATTTGTTGGCAAAGAGTGTATATATGTAGGAGGATCAAGAATAGATCCCTATGAAACCATAAAAATACTACTTAATGATGTTGCCATTCTTATGAACAATACAGTTCCTCATTTTTTTTAAATGAAGCAAATTTCAAACGATCCATTTTCCAAGTTCCTAATGGATTAAAAAGTTGGAATTAACTACTGTGTAACATAAACTGTCACAAACACTTTCTAGCTTAAGGAAATCTTGCCAGACCCTCTTTCATCTTTTCAGGTCAGAACATGTGGTGTGTATGTTGGCTCCCTTGCTTTTTATGGACCAGCCTTCGGACATTTTTCAACTGTTTTGTTTTGTGTACCTATACCTTACTGCTACTAAAATGATAAAATGAGATCATAAACTCGTCTGGCCTAAATCTCTCCCACTCAAACCCACAAGTGTCTGAAATTGCAATGCAGTGAGGCACTTTTTACTCTACTGCAGACTCAGGAACAAAGGTGGACTTGGAGAGAGAAAAAGGAGCAAGAAAAAGAGAAGAGGCACTCTTTAAAAAAAGTGAGACTAGTAGAAGGCTGATCTCAGCACTGGGGAATGTGCTCTTAGCCATTTCTCAGTGGGTAAAAGGGGGGAAAACGATTTATTGCACAGGCCTAAACCTGACATCCTCAAGGCTACAGGAGATGAGACTTCTTCTCAACAGAAACAGGTCAAAGAGGTATTCCAGAAAGCAAGATTAGCAGTATTTTTCAATTTTCTTTTCCGGATACAAGGACTGAATGACATCTACAGTGGTGCTTGAAAGTTTGTGAACCCTTTAGAATTTTTATATTTCTGCATAAATATGACCTAAAACATCATCAGATTTTCACACAAGTCCTAAAAGTAGATACAGAGAACCCAGTTAAACAAATGAGACAAATTATACTGTCATTTATTTATTGAGGAAAATGATCCAATATTGCATATTAGTGAGTGGCAAAAGTATGTGAACCTCTAGGATTAGCAGTTCATTTGAAGGTGAAGTTAGAGTCAGGTGTTTTCAATCAATGGGATGACAATCAGGTGTGAGGGGGCACCCTGTTTTATTTAAAGAACAGGGATCTATCAAAGTCTGCTCTTCACAACACGTTTGTGGAAGTGTATCATGGCACGAACAAAAGAGATATCTGAGGAGCTCAGAAAAAAAGCTGTTGATGCTCATTGGGCTGGAAAAAGTTACAAAACCATCTCTAAAGAGTTGTATACTCCACAAATCCACAGTCAGACAGATTGTGTACAAATGGAGAAAATTCAAGACCATTGTTACCTTCCCCAGGAGTGGTCGACCAACCAAGATCACTCCAAGAGCAAGGCGTGTAATAGTTGGTGAGGTCACAAAGGACCCCAGGGTAACTTCTAAGCAACTGAAGGCCTCTCTCACATTGGCTAATGTTAATGTTCATGAGTCCACCATCAGAAGAACACTGAACAACAATGGTGTGCATGGCAGGATTGCAAGGAGAAAGCCACTGCTCTCCAAAAAGAACATTGCTGCTCATCTGCAGTTTGCTAAAGATCAACGTGGGAAGAGCCAGGAAGGCCTACTGGAAGAATGTTTTGTGGACGGATGAGACAAAATAGAAACTTTTTTGGTTGAAAGAAAAGCGTTATGTTTGGAGAAAGGAAAACACTGCATTCCAGCATAAGAACCTTATCCCATCTGTGAAACATGGTGGTGGTAGTATCATGGTTTGGGCCTGTTTTTGCTGCATCTGGGCAGAACGACTTGCCATCATCAATGAATTCTGAATTATATCAGAGAATTCTAAGGAAAATGTCATGACATCTGTCCATGAACTGAATCTCTAGAGAAGGTGGGTCATGCAGCAAGACAACGGCCCTAAGCACACAAGTCGTTTTCTACCAAAGAATTGTTAAAGAAGAATATCGAAATGTTTGTTGTAGAAGGACCTGAAGTGAGCAGTTAAAATGTGAGGAAACCCACCAACATCCCAGAGCTGAAAGCTGTTCTGTACGGAGGAATGGGCTAAAATTCCTCCAAGCCGGTGTGCAGGACTGATCAACAGCTACAGGAAATGTTTAGCTTGCAGTTATTGCTGCACAGGGGGGGCACACCAGATACTGAAAGCAAAGGGTCACATACTTTTGCCACTCACTAATATGTAATATTGGATCATTTTCCTCAATAAATAAATGACCAAGTACAATATTTGTGTCTCATTTGTTTAACTGGGTTCTCTTTATCTACTTTTAGGTCATATTTATGCAGAAATATAGAAAATTCTCAAGGGTTCATAAACTTTCAAGCATCACTGTAGTTAAGTTGCCCTGACAACGTTTATATTATTTTGTATTATATTATGTAGCCAATATTTATTATTACTTTCTCATCATGATACAACTGAATTCCCAAGCATTATTTATTTTATTTTATAAATAAAGATAGTTATTTGTTTACTCTGAGGTCTTGTCAAGATGTTGTCACAGAGCTTGCTGTGGCCTAAGGTATCATTACCATAAGCATGAAGCCTAACCCCACTACCAGAACTATCCAGCCCAAAAATTGTTCAAATATTATGGATAAACACAGAAGTTTGTCAGATTGAGTAGTACAGTTTTCTCCTGGATACCACCAGTAATTCCGTAGCTCAGTAGTGAAGCCTATTAGGACAATAGCATGCTTTGTCCGGACATATTGTGTCACCATTCAAATAAACAAACTGACACACTCATAAGTGAGTCTAACTACATTTCTTTTTGTACTGGAATACCAGCTACCCATAGTTCCCTTGACAGAAGGGCCCTTAAATGCTTTTACTATGTATTATTAGATCAATAGGAGTGAGGAATGTGAGAAGCAGCACATGTATAGCAACAAAGACCAGTATGAAGGCAAAAGTTACAGGGCGATAATAGCCATAACTCCAACAAGGTGTTGGCTGTGTGGATAATTTCTTGGTATACTGGTTATTTTATTAAAATCAAATCAGTAAAAGTTATGATACTATGGAAATGCAAATAAATACATGCAGTGTGTCTTACATTTACATGGACCTTTATTTAATTGCAGACACTGTGAACCCAAGGTCTTTCATGTTTTGTCTGGTCAATGTCATTTCAGTTGTTAATAAACATCCATTCCGGCATTTCAGGCCAAGTTGAGACAGGGCGATTTAGGGCTAGTAAAAAGGAAAAAAACTAAATAATGTTGTTACTTGAACCAGGAGATTCATGATCTGATACAAAAGCAGGGGATCTCCAGTTTGTCGACAAATGCATGAGAAAATTATTTAAATGTTCCTCAAAGAAAAATTGGAAGGCATATACAGTGCAGAATATCATTAAACAATTCAAGGAATCTGGAGGAATTTCAGTGCTTAAAAGGCAAGGGCGCCAGCCTCCAACTGGACACCCATGATCTCTGATTCCTCAGATGGTACTGCGTCAAGATTAGTTTATGCTTGTTTATTACTTTTATTTAACATTGCATGATCATCAATGGCTATATTCATGACAGACACAAGGTTATATCAACACACTCATCATGGGCCAGTTAAGAGTCACCAATCAACCTAATGCAGGTCTTTGGAATGTGGGAGCAAACTGAAGCACATGATGTCAATCCACACAGACATACAGAGGATCTTCAAACAGGTGGAGTCTGAGGTCAGGACTGAACCATGGATCTTGCAGCTGTGAGGTGACTGCACTAACCACATGCGCCACTGTGCCGCCCTACTGCATCAAGAACAGTCATTCATCAATAGCTGATAGGACCACATGGGCAAGGGAATTACTTTGGCAAACATCTGTCAAACACTACAATATGGAGTTACATTCACAAATGCCAATTAAAACTTTACTGAGCAAATAAGAATACTTATGTTAACCATATCCAAAAGTAGTGTCGACTTCTCTGGCTCACAGGTATCTAGGATGGACCATCACAAAGTGGAAATGTGTATTGTGCTCAGACCAATCAGTATTCCAGATCTTTCTTGGAAGAAATGGACGCCATGTGCTCCATGACCAAAGACGAAAAGGACCATCCAGACTGTTATCATCTACAAGTTCAAAAGTCAGGCTCTGTCATGGTATGGGGTTGGGTCAGTGCCTTTGGCAAAGGGAAGTTAGACTTCTGTTATGGCAGCATTAATGCAGAAAAGTACACTGAGATTTGACAGCAACATAAGCTGCATTCATGACAGCTTTTCCAAGGACATCCATGCATTTTTCAACAAGCCCATGTAAAACCACATGCTGCACACATTACAAAGGCATGGCAATGGAAGAAGAGGGTACGGGTACTGGACTGGCCTGCCTGCAGTCCTGACCTGTCCCCAACAGAAAATATGTGGAGAATTTTGAAACACAAAATGCGACAGCAACAACCCTGTACTGTTGTACATCTTAAGACGTGTTTGCAGGAAGAATGCGAGAAAATAAAACCTGAAACACTCAATCGCTTGGTATTTTTGGTGCCCAAACTATCTTTGGTGTTTTGAGAAGGAAGGGCAACGTTACAAATTGATAATGGCTTTAGCATCCCAACTTTTTTGGAATATATTGCAGACCTGAATTTGGGACTTGATGTTTATTAACAAATGAAATGAAGTTGACCAGATAAACCATAAAATATCTTGGTTTCATACTGTCTGCAATGAAATAGAAGTCCAAATAAATTTTTCCATGACTGTCCCGGCATTTTCTGATTAATGGCTGTGGAACCTTTTCCTGCTTGTCTTGGTCAGGGGTCTGGAGAACATATCAGGATGGGATCACAGTCCATCATAGTTCTGGCAGGGGTCACCTATGTAACACTGAATGATTCCCCCAAAATCCCTCCTCGCTAAATAAATATTTACTTATTTGGTAGATTCAAAAGGTATGGTCCATCCAAACATGGGCCCTGGTAAACAGTCCAAATTAAACAGTTGCCTGATGTTGAGGAGTTTAAGCTTCTGGAACAAACCACTTGAGGGTTTAGGGGGTCCATAATGTCCATGTTTAATAATAACTTTTTCACTGCACACCTACACTGGAATTCCAAATCGGTATTGAAGGACATTGTCAATGTTTGTTCATTGCATGGTCTTTTCATTTACATTAGTAGGTTGTAAACTTTGACCATTGCCTGCATTTGAATCTCTCTGCCTTGGGATATTATTTTGTTTCCGGTGTTTGCTGTGTCTTTAGGAACTTGTCTGTTTTACAGCTATGGTTTATGAATGTGTGTCTTTAAACTGTTCATTGTTATTAAAACCTCTGCACAAGGATTTTCAGATCCTGGTTGAGTCTTCTCTCTTGTACAGAGGTGTGTGTGTGTGTGTGTGTGTGTGTGTGTGACTATACCAGGAATATGTCAGGTCTATTTTAGCAGCCTTAAATACCATATTTGCGTGTTGTTTTTATGAAGGAGTATGTCGTGACTGAACTGAAGTGCTGATCCACCCACAGCCTTCTTCCTCAACCTGTTGCCATGGCATTAATGTTGCGTCATGCTCACTGATGAAGGTTACTGGACATTTACATCATTGACAACCCACTGCAGAGTTGGGAATTGTAAAATCTTGCCATCGAAAGGCTGATATGGATCAGTTTTAGGGACATTACTTCCACACTAACAGGTTGTTTTAAGGTCTCTTAGAAGCAGAAGTTCACAAGGGTTCCAACACCCTCATTGTTTCCATAGGGAAATATCCATATACAGACATTCATACATGCATTTACAAGAAACAGCATCTATGTATCATGTCTGCTGTAAGGAAACAGGACACAGGGTTAAGCTATTTAAGTATCATGAACATTTTGTCCTGAATAACTGCCTTTACTATCATGAACCATGCTGCCGACGCTAGAGAGCAGCGTTGGCTTGTTGGATGAGCCAGGAGTGGTACTGTGTCCCGAGCACGCATGCGCCAGCCCTAATTGGCGCTTATTGGGTTATTGGCGACACCCGCGGGCTCAGGTATAACAGCTATCCCGAGCACCGCTGGTTGTCGCACTATTAGCTCTTATACTGAGACCTCACCTGTCTCACACGTGCCATCGCAGCCATTTTATCGCTTCTTGGTTAGGGAAAGAGGTTAGACTGGGCTTTGAAGAGCTCCAGCCAATGTACAATCAGGACGTTAGGTCTTAGTTGGCTTCGGCTCACTTGCTGAAGCGACGCGAGTCCTCTGCCTTTCCCTGTCTTATCTGCCGTATCCCCGCGATTGCAATCATGGAGCTTTTTCCCACTGCGCCACATTTTCGCATCCATGTCACCCTGCAGTCCCACGTAGATCTGTCAGCGCACTCCTCTCTCTCTCACGTTTGCTCACCACTCTGCCCTTTTAAAGGGCACATTTTCTTTCCTTCTTTTCTCCGCTCGCCACACTGCGTTAATGCGCTATTAGTAGTGTTTTCGTTTCCCCTTTTAATTTTTTATATTTTATATATTATTCCTTTTTTATTACTCCGCATGGTGCTTTGTCATTTTATCCCTTTTTCCCATGACCTCACCCTGTATCGCTGGGTGGTGCATCACTGGGGCGTTCGCCTTTCACGCCAGCGATCAGGGTTCAAATCCCAGCTATCAGCCTCTTACAGACACAGCATCATTTCCTTTTTTGTGTGTGTGTGCCTTTTCCCCCGCAACCCATGGGTCAAATGCGCTCCCAACATATATGGAAAATATTCTGTAGCAAAAGACAGAAACTTTCATTTTTATCTTCTGCTTGTACTATTACTCTACCGTACTCTACCACACTGATTAACCTCACTATATGGCCCAAATTATCTCTTTTATTCCAGCATCCTAGCGAGGCTTCAACACCTCAGCGACTCTTAATATGACATTTGCATCCTGTTCCACCTCCTGAAACAATTCAGTTCAATAACTTTCTGCTCTGCCCTCCTAAAACAAACACTTTTTTTAGAGACACCTTTGAGATAAACCTGAATGGCAGCAGTGACCCAGGTCTTGGCCTGACCTCACAATCATGTTCCAAAGTCTACTGGAAAGTCTTCTCAGAGTAGTTAAATGTGAGTCGTGAAACTGAGCTTGGCTATGTTTTAAGAAGACAAAGAAGACAGGATAGGTTGGTCATGACTAGAGGGAGATTAAAAGGTCAGCACTCAGCAGGAAGTACAGGCTTGTCTTAAACACAAGTTTAAGTGTCAACACAAGTGTGCGGAGGCAAGCGAAACATGTCGACTGTATGTGTGTTAGTATAAACCCAAATGGCAATGGGTGCACAGACGTTTTTACTCAGCAGTACTTGGAGGTGTATTCATTACTTTTTATATTGCAGTTACTCTGTAACCAGATACAGAACAATCAGTATTTACCCAAAAACATAATAAAACGTGGGAATCTTCCATAAACGTCCAGTAAACTCACTCTCTTCTTTCAGACTGACTGATCCTAGATACCGCGCCCTTTTATTCATATTCAGGGTGATGCTAGCACAGTATATACCTAACGCAGACAGCTCAAGGTCACACACAAAGCCATAACATAACATTTTAACCCTTAAATACATGGGTGTCTAATCAACCATTACAAGTTACCTTACACCGAGCATGTTCTATCTTGTCTCTATCTCTGTACATGTCAGACGGTAGTCAATGACATGCTGTCAGAGTAAATAATTGTTATATGTCATTCAATTTAATGTTCAACAGGGAGAGATTTACCTCTGATCCAAACTATCCAAATATACCTTCTTCTAGAAGGTGATTCAGATAGCGAATATTCACATAATGAAAGCGGTGTTTCAAACAATTATTCAAACATACAGTGCTTGAAAGTTTGTGAACCCTTTACAATATTCTAGATTCCTGCATAAATATGACCTAAAACATCATCATATTTTCACACAAGTCCTAAAAGTAGATAAAGAGAACCCACTTAAACAAATGAGACAAAAATATTATACTTGGTCATTTATTTATTGAGGAAAATGATCCAATATTACATATTAGTGAGTGGCAAAAGTATGTGACCCTTTGCTTTCAGTATCTGGTGTGACCCCCCTGTGCAGCAATAACTGCAGCTAAACGTTTCCTGTAGCTGTTGATCAGTCCTGCACACCGGCTTGGAGAAATTTTAGCCCATTCCTCCGTACAGAACAGCTTCAGCTCTGGGATGTTGGTGGGTTTCCTCACATTAGCTGCACACTTCAGGTCCTTCCACAACATTTCCATTGGATTAAGGTCAGGACTTTGACTTGGCCATTCCAAAACATGAACTTTATTCTTCTGTAACCATTCTTTGGTAGAACGGCGTGTGTGCTTAGGGTCGTTGTCTTGCTGCATGACCCACCTTCTCTTGAGATTCAGTTCATGGACAGATGTCCTGACATTTTCCTTTAGGATTCTCTGATAAAATTCAGAATTCAATGTCCCATCAGTGATGGTAAGCCGTCCTGCTCAGATGCAGCAAAGCAGGCCCAAACCATGATACTACCACCACCATGTTTCACTGATGGGATAAGGTTCTTATGCTGGAATGCAGTGTTTTCCTTTCTCCAAACATAACACTTTTCTTTTAAACCAAAAAGTTCTGTTTTGGTCTCATTCCTCCACAAAACATTCTTCCAATAGCCTTCTGGCTCGTCCAAGTGATCTTTAGCAAACTGCAGACGAGCAGCAATGTTCTTTTTGGAGAGCAGTGACTTTCTCCTTGCAACCCTGCCATGCACACCATTGTTGTTCAGTGTTCTTCTGATGGTGGACTCATGAACATTAACATTAGCCAATGTGAGAGAGGCCTTCAGTTGCATAGAAGTTACCCTGGGGTCCTTTGTGACCTCGCCAACTATTACAGCCTTGCTCTTGGAGTGATCTTTGTTGGTCGACCACTCCTGGGGAGGGTAACAATGGTCTTGAGTTTCCTCCATTTGTTACACAATCTGTCTGACTTTTTTTCTGAGCTTCTCAGAAATATCCATTGTTCATACCATGATACACTTCCACAAACATGTGCTGTGAAGAGCAGCCTTTGATTATTCTTTAAATAAAACAGGGTGCCCACTCACACCTGATTGTCATCCCATTGATTGAAAACACCTGACTCTAATTTCGCCTTTAAATGAACTGCTAATCCTAAAGGTTCACATACTTTTGCCTGTCAGTAATATGTAATACATGATCATTTTCTTCAATAAATAAATGACCAAGTATAATATTTTGGTCTCATTTGTTTAACTGGGTTCTCTTTATCTACTTTTAGGACTTGTGTGAAAATCTGATGTTGTTTTAGGTCATATTTATGCAGAAATATAGAAAATTCTCAAGGGTTCATGAACTTTCAAGCACCAATGTAATTGTTCTAGAATCTTCAAACCCCACATACTTTCAGAATCCCACTATAATACCGGGGTGCAGGGGATTTGGGTCATCTTGCCTGTTATCTATGTATTGGGAGGAAGTGAGTGTAGCCCATTCAGCACAGTTTACTCCTCTTTACATTCACATCATTGAAAATAGAGCACAACAGGACGACCACTGTCCACATATAATTCAGGTGAAAGTCTGTTCTTACCACAGTAGCAGCAATGAAATGTAGAACTGAAAAGGTCTCCAAAATATAGTATATATGACTAAAGTCCGAATGAGCCTTTGTGTAATTCTTGAAAACTACTTAGTATTCATAGCTGAATCTTTAATCTATCGGTTCCACTAAAATCAAGGGTATATTAAGATTTGATAACCAGTGTTGCCAGATTTATAGTTTGATTCCATATTGTGACTCAGTGCTAACAAATGTGTATCTATCAAATCAATAAGTGTGCTTCCTCAACTAGGTCCTCAACTAGGTCTTCATCAGATTGCCACAGCAGAGCACTGCTGGATGGATAGTTTTGGTTGGAGAACTATTCTCAGCTATTCTCAGAAATGAATCAAGCACCACAATGGGAATGGCCACCAGCATGAGTAATTTATGTTTGATTGAACAATGTGGGTGATCCGTTGAATAGTCTGTTGAATAGAAGAATAATATCAATGTAAATAGTTTCGATCGGACCGCGTGAACACATTCGGTGAATGTGCGATTGCGTCACAACACGTGCCTTACTGATTCGGCATGGCAAAAATAACAGTGAGAAAAAACCGGGTCTCCGTGTGAAACAAATTACATTTATGAATAAAAAAGTTCAGAACAACTCAGAATACTGTACATTATCTGTTCAGACACACATTTAAGAATTTTGAAAAGGTGACTTGTACATGGATAATACACCAAGCACTACGCTATATAAAATATCTAGCAAGCTACTTAGATTTTACCATATATCACAGACCTCAGATCAGTACAATGGTGTGTCCATGGTGTGTCCAGAGCACAGGACTGCTTTAAGGCTTTTCCTTCAATTTTACTGAAATGCACGGGGTCCCTCTAAAGAGGCTGAACCTCACAAGCTGACCTCTTAAATGTCAAAAAATCCGTGCCAGTTTGTCTGTTGAAACAGCTTTGTTTGAGGCAACGCAACTAACTGCAGTTCTACTGGAGGGATATAGGAAACATACTATTACACACATGCATGCCTTCATGCACCAGCCCCCACTGGGGCAGAGCCTGTCTGGTCTATCCTTGAGGCACTCCACACAATGTAGTAATGCTATAACGTTACACATTCACTGAGTCATCGGTGACCAGTTAGGATTCTCAATTCACCTACTCATATTTTTGGAGTGGTGAAGTGGAGAACATACCAACCTCAACTACGACCAGAGGTGAGGATCAAATGTGAGTCACTGTAGCTATGTGGCACCATGACTACTTGTTAAAGCGCAGTTTTAAACACAATATCTACCTATTTTAATATCTACCTGAAAGCAACTCCCAGTATTCCCCAAAGTTAAACAACAGACATTTGAAGCTCATTGGTTATTGGTAAATCATGTGTCACTAGCACTCATTCCGTGCTGCACACTGTGCTCCTTCATTCCACAAAACCGCCACAGCTCAGCTACAAGCCCAAATATTTACACAACTATAAACAAAAGGCTTGGTGAACACCCTAAGCTAGGTTTTCCTTTAATATAAAAATGGCTATGTAAACAATGACTTAAAATGTAAAAAGTAAGGTTAAACATACTCTGCAAGTCAGTTCTGTACAAGTAAGCACTACTATCAAAACAGCAGACAGAGCACATAGCAATGACCTCATGCAGTGTGTGCTATCGTCCTCACTGCCGGGATGTGATGCATTCAATGACGAATTTTATGTTCTTCTGTGAGATCGATGAATATGGTGAATGAGCTTAAATAAATAATTTGGAGTCTTTTTCCCATACCAAAGGCAAAAGTATGGTGGTTTGACAATTATTTTCAGCCGATATCTATATCCATGGATGAAAAGTGTACAAAAGTGTGAGGCAGATAGTGCCAAAGAAAAAAAGAAAGAAAGAGAGAAAATGGAGAGAGAGAGCGATCATGTCTAGGTCTGCTCTGACGGGGAGAGGATGGAGGAATGCAGCTGGAATCCCATCGCAACTCCTCCAGGTTTTCCTCCCTTTCACAGGAACAACCCAAAACAAGGTCTTACAAAATTATTAATTAAATCCCAACTAGACAAAGAACTTACAGTAATGACTGAAAGTCTGTGAACCCTAAAGTTTCTATAATTCTGCATAAATATAACCTCAAACATCATCTGATTTTTACACAAACAGATAAATAAATGCAACAAAAATATTCTACTTGGTTTTTTATTGAAGAAAATTCTCCAATGTTACGTATCAGTGTGTTTCAAAAGTATGTGAAACTCTAAAATTATCAGTTAACCCGAAGGAGAAACTGTGGTAGCCTAGCGGTTAAGGTACAGGACTATAGGGTAGAAGCTCCAGAGTTCAAATCCCACCTTTGCCAACCTGTCACTGTTGGGTCCTTAACGCAAGACCCTTAATGCACAATTGCTTGGAATTACTAAGTCATTTGTAAGTCGCTCTGCATAAGGGCGTATGCTAAATGCCTAGTTGTAGATGTCGAGAAACTAGTGTTGTTTATCAATGGGGTATCAAAGTCTGATCTTTGCTGCAGATGTTTGTAGAAGTGCATTATGCCAAGGTTTCTGAAGATAAAAAGAGTAGCATAAAGATGCATATCATGCTGGAAAAGCTTACAAAATCAATACTGACAAGTTTGGACTCAAATCCACAGTCTTACAGATTGTGTTTAAATTAAAAACCAATGGGAACCTCAAGAGAAAGTGGTCCATGCAGCAGAACAAACAACACCTGAAGCGAGCAGTTCATTTGAGGAAACCTATCAACAGTATCACGTTTACTGGAAACATTTAGTGGCGGTCATTGTTGCACAAGAGAGTAATACCAGAAACTGCTGGCAATTGTGCACATAATTTTGCCACTCACAGATATGTAATTTTGGGTTATTTTCCTCAATAAATAAATGATCAAGTATAATAGTTTGGTCTAATTTTTTAATTGGGTTGTCTTTCAGGACTTGTATGGAAATCTGATGATATCTTAGGTCATTTATGCAGAAAAACAGGAAAGCCTAAGGATTCACGACCTTTCAAGCACCACTATATGTATAGATGGCAAAATTGTACTCCGATATACACTCACCAGCCACTCTTTATGCTCAGAACAGCCTGAATTTGTGATGGCATAGATTCAGTAAGGCGCTGCAAACATTCCAATCCTAGTTAGTGTTGACGTAACTGCCACTGCATTTTCTGCACATTTATTAGCTGTACATTCATGCTACTCTGCTCCGAAATCCTAAAAGACCTCTTTTGGATTCAGGTTTGGTGACTACACTGAACTCAGTGATGTGTTCACTAAACCAGTTTGAAAAGATTTGTGCATTATCTGAATGTAGCCATTAAATGATGCAACAACACTCAAATACGCTGCATACAAATTATTCTAGATTGGAATTAGTGGTCCTGTTGTGTGCCAAGGAAACACTGCTCACACCAACACGCAACGACACATTTTATTGAGTATTTCTCTGAAAAGTCTGATCTCCTGTAATCCCCACACATAGCCATCCCTAGTTTACACAGAATGTTGCAAAAACCTTTAGTGCCTGCCATGCACAACACATCAAACCTTGAGCTGGATGGGCTACACCAGAATGTGCCAGTCAACAACAAGTATCTGAGTTTAAATTTGGCACAGGCTGACTGCGAACAGTTAAAGGCTGGAAGAATATCACCTTTCTAAATTTGAGCCACATCATGCAGATGAAAGGGTAATAATTTCGTGCAAACAGCACAAAACTGTGGCCTTGAACAGTCCATGCTGGTGCAGGTGGAGTAATAGGAATATTATGCAGGTATTATGCAGCATTTTTGAGTACCACAGCCTATCTGAGGATTGTTGCTGACCATGTGAGTCACGATTTACAGGATAATGCCCCATGTCACAAGCCTGTTTAGTGGCGTCACCTTCAACATTATAATGACATGGCCTTTAGCAACAGACCTCTCACTCAGGAAGGAGCAACACACATGAGAGACGTGTGCACAGCTGACCTTTTCACCTGTTGCTGTGTTTATACCATAATGCCCGCTCGCAGACTTCCAGCGGGCATGTTTATAATGCCCGCCTGTCGCTGCAGCAACAGTCCTTGGAGAGCATGGTGTTTGTGAATTTTGGCTGCTCGAGTCAGCATTCTGCCTTTGACAGTATATGTTCCTGATTAATAAATGTCAGTCATTACTATATTATATATATGTATATGTGTGTATATATATATATTACTCTACAGTGGTGTGAAAAAGTGTTTGCCCCCTTCCTGATTTCCTATTTCTTTGCATGTTTGTCACACTTAAGTGTTTCAGAACATCAAACCAATTTAAATATTAGTCAAAGACAACACAAGTAAACACAAACTGCAGTTTTTAAATGAAGGTGTTTATTATTAAGGGAGAAAAAAAATCCAAAACTACATGGCCCTGTGTGAAAAAGTGATTGCCCCCTAAACCGAATAACTGGTTGGGCCGCCCTTAGCAGCAACAACTGCAACCAAGCATTTAACTTGCAATGAGTCTTTTACAGCATTGTGGAGGAATTCTGGCCACTCATCTTTGCAGAATTGTTGTAATTCAGCCACATTGGAGAGTTTTCCAGAATGAACAGCCTTTTTAAGGTCATGCCACAGCATCTCAATAGGATTCAGGTCAGGACTTTGACTAAGCCTCTCCAAAGTCTTCATTTTTGTTTTCTTCAGGCATTCAGAGGTGGACTTGCCTGGTGTGTTTTTGGTTCATCGTTCTGCTGGCAGAACCAAAGTTCGTTTCAGCTTGAGGTCACCAACTGATGGCCGGACCTTTATCCTTCAGGATTTTTGGTAGACAGCAGAATTCATAGTTCCATTTATCACAGAAAGTCTTCCAGGTCCTGAAGCAGCAAAACCGCCCCAGACCATCACACTACCACCACCATATTGTACTGCTGCTATGATGTTCTTTTTCTGAAATGCTGTGCTACTTTTACACCAGATGTAATGGGACACACACCTTCCAAAGAGTTCAACTTTTATCTCGTCAGTCCACAGAATGTTTTCCCAAAAGTCTTGGGGATCATCAAGATGTGTTCTGGATAAATTGAGACGAGCTTTAATGTTCTTTTTGCTCAGCAGTGGTGTTCGTCTTGGAACTCTGCCATGCTGGCCATTTTTTCCCAGTCTCTTTCTTATGGTGGAGGCATGAGCACTGACCTTAACTGAGGCAAGTGAGGCCTGCAGTTATTTGGATGTTGTTGTGGGGTCTTTTGTGACCTCTTGGATGAGTCGTCGCTGCGCTCTTGGGGTAATTTTGGTCGGCCGGCCACTCCTGGGAAGGTTCACCTCATTTCTCGTTCTCCTCAGTTCAGCTTGCTGTGGTTCAGGCCTTGGCAGAAAATGAGACGAACACTCTAAACCATTCAGTAAGTTTATTAACTACAGAACCCACTCCTACAGTGTCAATAATCCGATCAATGGTACAGGTAGAACGTACCATTTGCCACACTTCACTCCCGACATAAACCTTTCCTTGCTGAGCTACCTTGTCCTAACCCTCACTTCTGTTTCTCATTTGGAACACATTTAGGCAAATATTTATGTTCCCTGTTTGTTTCAGTGTATAATGGAGGGCTGCTTTCTCCTGTTGGGTTGCTGAGCATTTATCTACCTGCCTGTACTATCGAACTGATTCTTGTCCTTCACCTCGTCTGTGTTGGTTGCTGTATTTAATAAACCTACCCATTTCCTGGCAAGGCCTGACACACACAGCAAGCTGAAATGAGAGATCAAACCAATAAAATGAAGTCATTCATCAATAAGTAATTCCAAGAAATGGGTGTGAATTCCACAAACATTAATCAGGAGTAGTGTTTAGAGAACTATAAAAACTTACTACACGTGACTTTCTGAAATAGGTTTATACTGTAACATGTTTTTTTTTTTTTTATAGAGCCCTGCTGAATGTAGCCAATATTCCATTTCAGCCTCTATTAAAGCTCTATTAGAGCTAGACTCACCCTGCTGTTATACTAATCCTACTCAGGTGTGATGACAAGCCCAACACACATATACACACGCCACAAAACAGCTTTCCCACAATCACACACACACACACACACACACACACACACACACATTGTCTGGACTCTGGTCATTAGCATCAGCTAATATCTTAGTGCCTTCGTTTTGGACTAATTATGTACACACTGACATTCTTACAGTGCTTGTTTGAAACCTCTAATTACGCCAAGAAAATTATATCTGATTTAAGACACACTGTTCGGAAAACAATGGTATGGGTGTGTTTTTTGTGCATTTTTGTCGACTGATGACATGCTTTCAGGATTAAACATCTAACCATGGCTCAAGGTTCTTTTCTGGCTAATGCTGAAGCCAGAAAAGAAACTATAATTACAACAAGAAGATTGTAAAAAGGTAAATAAAAATGTATTTACTCTAGAAGTGACGATAACTGCAATGTGTTATGTTTACGTTCTAGATTTTATTGGTTATTTCTATTTGTACTTCATTATCATTATTTATTCTACAACCCCAAACCAGAAAACGTTGGGACAGTATGGAATAACGCAAATTATAAAATATGAAATGTTTCTTACATTTACACTGACTTTTATTTTATTGCAGACAGTCATGTCATGATATGTCATGGGTTTTTTTTTTTCTGGTCAACTTCATTTCATTCGTTAATAAACATCTATAACTTCAAGCCTGCAACTCATTCCAAAAAAAGTAAGTCTTGTCAACAAATGCAGGATAAAATTATTGAAATGTTTTAAAACACTGTTCCTCAAAGAAATCCTGGAAGGGATTTACTGTACATGCTTCTGTCCTAACTTTTTATGATTTCGCTTCTATTGCTGCCATCACAGATGTGTAAATGACCGTTTCAATGGGCCCTTACCCAACCCCATACCATAACAGAGCCTGGCTTTTGGACTTGTAGCTGATAACAGTCTGGATGGTCCTTTTCGTCTTCGGTCACATGGTGTCCATTTCTTCCAAGAAAGATCTGGAATACTGATTGGTCTGAGCACAATACACGTTTTCACTTTGTGATGGTCCATCCTAGATACCTGTGAGCCAGAGAAGTCGACGCCATTTAATGATCTTATACACTGTATGTGATATCAATCTTTCGTTGAGGAACATTTTTCTTAAATATCTCATAAATTTTCTCACACATTTGTTAACAAACTGGAGATCCCCTGCCCACATTTTGTGGATGCTGTTTTTGTACCAAATCATGATTATAATCAGCTGTTGACATCACCTGTTTGAAATCATATCAAGATTTAGTTTTTTACCTCATTACTAGACCGAACTTACCCCCGTTCCAACTTTTTATGAAATATGTTGCAGGCCTGAAATGCAGGAATGGATGTTTATTAGCAAATGAAATGAAATTGGCCAGACAGAATATGAAATATCGGGTTCATACAGCCTGCAATGGGGTGGTACGGTGGCTTGGTGGGTAGCACCACCACCTCACAGCAAGAAGGTCCTGGGTTCAGTCCCAGGGTGGAGTGGCCTGGGTCCTTTCTCTGTGGCGTTTGCATGTCCTCACTGTGTCTGCATGTTTTCACTCCGGGTACTCCAGTTTCCTCCCTCAGTCCAAAGACATGCATGTTAGGTTAACTGATTATGCTAAACTGTCATTGACTAGAGTGTGTATATGACTAGTCTTGATGTAACCTTGTGTGTGTGGCTGAAAACTGTCTGCAATGAAATAAAAGTCAGAATAAATGTAAGACACACCGCAGGTTTTTTTAATTTGCATTTTCCGTATTGTCCCAACTTTTTCTGATTGGGGGCTAAATATATATTTATCCATTTTTATTGTTTACAGTTGTTAGACTAATATATTAGGCACATTTAAAATTTGATTTAGGTGCCATTAATAAATACTATGTCAAAGACCATCAGTAAAGTGAATCAGGGGACCAGCTTGCATTGTTACCAAAGAGATGGCAAAACACCATGAGTGAGATGTGGAAACACACCGCATAATATTTCTGTTTGCACAAATTATTCCAGCTATTTACTTCTATAGAATATCCGTGGAAGGATAAAAAGTTCTGAAGTCTGTAACTGTTAAAATCTTTTCTTGTGTTAAGCATGATTAATAGTCATATAGCCACATAAGTATAGACTTCATCAGAAAGCACTTAGAAGCCTAATGAGTAAATAACAAAACTAACTGTGATTAACAGAATGATGGCTTTTTATTACATATATGTGTGTCTGAAATGATTATGTTCCACAGGCTATAGGCTATAGTGTTGTATATGCTATGCATGATGTAATGTGATTGGGGGACCATTTCGGAGTACAGTCACAGAACTGCAATGAACAGAAATATCCCCCTTACCGTGTTACTA
This sequence comes from Ancistrus triradiatus, assembly GCA_025084515.1. Classification (NCBI taxonomy): domain Eukaryota; kingdom Metazoa; phylum Chordata; class Actinopteri; order Siluriformes; family Loricariidae; genus Ancistrus; species Ancistrus triradiatus. The sequence goes on from JAJAGP010001449.1 coordinate 155,970, forward strand.
ATACCTTAATTCTGAAAGCCCTGATAAGAACCTGCATATTTCTAAATCCGCTGAGCTCTGTTTCTACCCCAGGCAAATATGACAGGATTGCCACACTTAGAGGATGTTCACTCAGCATTTTTACTTAATAGCAAATAGAAAATCACATATATCAAACAATTTTTTTTGTTTAAGTCAAGTCAAGTCATGTCAGATTTATTTATATAGCGCTTTTTACAATGGAGCATTGTCTCAAAGCAACTTTACAAGTTTAGATTATCTCCTAAACTTGTAAAGTTGCTTTGAGACAATGCTCCATTTTTTTGTTTAACAATTGAGCATTCTTCATGACTCATACCTCAAACAAATTAAGTTATTTTAATTATTGGCATAGTTTCCCAGATCAAGTAGAGGAAAAAATATGGACTCACTCAATGTTAAGGAATAAATTACGGAATCATCAACCCCTCTTCAGGCTTTTATGACGACCTGAATTCTTCACTGATGAAAACCAATGTTGTACATCAAGCTGCTTCCAATGTTCTCAAATAGTGCTTTACACAGCAGCTTTGCGGGATGGTTCCTTGTCATGGACCTTCTTTCTGATTGAGATCCAGACTATTTGCTGGCCAGGTCACTGAGTTGATATGTCTCTCCAGAACAACATGCTTAACACTCTACAGCAACACCAAAGCTGCATTATCATCCTACAATTAGTCAAGTCCAACAGCACGTCAAGGTTTGTAAGCGTTTCCTTACAACAAGCATTGCAGACCAATTTGCATTGTTAGACTTGTGCTGTTGTTTGTCTTAGTAATGCAAGTTGCAAGATGATTCTATAATTTTTATTCCTCAGCACTGAGTCATTGCATAATTTCTTCGTCTACTTGATCTCGAGTGCTACTAATTGAAATAATTCCATTGAATGTTGCTGAAGGTATGCCACACGATGCCAGAATATTCAACTGTTAATCAAAAACGTTTCGTCAGCAGCTGTGATTTAATTATTTGCTATGAAGTAAAAAGCTGAGTGAAAATTGCCTTGGTTATTCCATAATTTGTGCCGGGGGGGTACACATTCATTCATTCATTCACTGTCATACCACTTCAGGGTCATGGGAAGTTGTGGCATGTCATGTATATCTTTGGAATGTGGCAGGAAACTCGGAAGAAACCCAAGCAGACACGCTGAGAACATACAAACTCCACACATGTGGAGTCCAGACTGGAAATACATCCGAGATATCTGTGAGGTGACCATGATAACCAGTGCACCACATCCCACTCCTTCAGTTACATATCTACAGTAGCACTTCAAAGTTTGTAAACCCTTTAGAATTTTGTATATGCCTGCACAAATATGACATCGTATAAACCATCGTCAAATAATCCTTTATATATTTAAAGTGGGCATAATTACACCAAATCAGACAAAAATATTATACTTGGTCATTTATTTATTGAGAAAAAGGATCCGATATTACATATCTGGTAGTCGCAAAAGCATATGAACATTTGCTTTAAGTATCTGTCTTCCAACTCAGAGAATATGAATACGAATATGGAGAATAAGAATATGGAAATAATAAGTAACAATAAATCAGACTTGTAAGATTGCCTAGGTAGATGTTTCTGCATTTGTGTCTTAAATGGATCTTTAAATTGGTCAGGATGCCATGGATAGAAGTTCCTTAACTCTCAGTAAGAGATTTAGCAAAGTAAACACAACACAACATTTTTAGAACCCATTTTTCGCAATTTCTCAAGGGTGCCAGTAATTCCAGCGCTGACTGTATCAGGAACAGACACCTTCGCTTTGTGGGGGGAAAAATAATTTTTTTACACTTATAATTTGAGATGATGTGATGTCAGAATAAGATCTTTAACTTGTTAGAGAATTGTTGTCAAGATCCATCATGGGTCAGGTAGACAGAGGTCTGGAAATTGGGAAGCAATGCCACACATCAAGTATGTTCCAAGTATGGTTACGTTCACATTATAAGCCTTATTGCCCATTCTGTTGCATCTGCCATGAACTGACATGGATGCCGCATTTAGAAACAATCAATTTTATTACACGCATGATCCACAGGCAGCATTAACAACAACAGAACAGTCATGTTCGGGAGACAATCCATGACTGTGGTGCCAAAATGAATGAACTAACAGCACAAGCTTTCATTACAAAGAGAACCTGCTCTGGAGTTCATCTAGGAGCTCATCAGCTGGTCTTGATTAAGGCAGGATTACAGAATTGCCAGATGCAGAGTGGTTGCTCTTTATGCTGTGTTGCTAACACGTCAGAGGTGAGAGAAGCCAGCGTTGATATGTACCATGAAGTGTGGCGGAATTCCAATCAACAGATATATAAGTGTATATATCCATCTTCAGATTCAGAATAATTGTTTCACTTTAAGCCATTTAATATGACCGCACCTGGGCAGTCGGTAAAAAACGTAAACATGGTTTTGAATAACAGATACATGCACCACTGCACATCAACACAATACAAATAGAGGACTTGTCACATACTGTCTAGTGGAGCAACAGAACAAGTTAATCATGTGTAATAACTGATGAAGCACGTGGAGTAGAGTCTGTAAGCACAAACGTCACAAATGGCTCCTGCAACAGATGCCGCTCTATTTCAAAAGCACAGAATTCACTATGTGACAAGCTATGGCTTGACATTGCTGTGCATTCCAAACACAATGTGGAAAACACTAGTATTTGTCATTATATGATGATACATAGAAGAAACCTTGTAACAAACCCACACACAACTAAAGTGTGTTTAGTGGTTAATCAGCACTGGAAAATATACCAGCTACCATCTATTGAGTATAATAGATATGATAATGGATGAACGTGTAATATTGTGAATTCAAAATGCCATTATCACATTTCTAACAACAGTATTATCGGTATTAGCTACTACTCAGAGCTTTGATATTTGTATCATATCAAAAATAAAAAAAAGGAAGGTTATATTAGTCGTATTTCATCTAGATTTCACTCGGCTGCCTTGCTTAACATATCACAAACAGTCCTGCTCCCAGGATAGTGCAGTCCAATGAATGAATCTATCAGCTATGTCAAATAACGTTATGAAAACAAATGAAATGTCTGGATCAGTAAGTTGGTATCACTGCCCAGTTCTCTTCAGATTACCTCATTCCGAATGAAGCTATTGCTTGACACCACTGCGAGGAGCTTTTTGGGCAAACACCACAATAAGCTTGTTTCATTTCAAGGTTAAGATCAATTTGTATAACAGTACATATTCATTTGTCTTTATTAAGGTTTACAAAGTAAAAGTACTGTATATACATAGTTAATAATAACACATAGCAGGGGAGTAATGATGCATGCAAGTCCTACGCTGCTGGAAACAGCAGTGGCTAGGAACCTGGGCTTGAATACCGGACTTGGCTTGCAACGTGAAGCTTGGGTGGTGTGGTTACGAACGGAACCTCCTACTAGGCAGCAGCAGAATGGGTTGGTGTCAGTGCTGGAAGGATCCCATTACGCTGACAACAGCAACAACACCAGCATTAACTCCCTGACAGAATGGCCTGGCAATAGACTTCTCTACCGCTCCATGTCTCTTGCCATTAAAATGTTATGGATAGTAAAAACTATAAATCGAGTCACCAGGAGTTGACATCAGTGGCACGTGGACATATTTTCCAATAAAAATAAAGGTCCAGTAAAATAACTTGGGCAAGTTCATGTGGGTGAAAGGGGTGGGGGTGCACAATGTGATGACAGAACAATGTGACTGAGGCCAACGTGAATTGACTTGAATATTTAAACTCTCTTCATGCAAAAAAATGGTCTTATCCATTCAAGGGTCCAGTCAAAACAAACCACTGATATTATCTGTTGACAATGACGTCATAGCGGGCCGTGCACAGCTTCATTCCCTCAGGGAAAACTCTGCTTTCATGGTTGATTTTGATCCAAAATGTTCTGCATAGTTTGAAGGGAATATCCTAACAAGGCAGAAAAAAGTGGCTAGTTTTTTGTCGGAACTACAACTTTTAGGAACCAGTTGTTCGAGTGTCACAGTAAATATTTGTTTGAGGACATTCTGGTCGCTTGCCCGATTGGGAAAAAGTTCATGTCAAACCCTGTTTGTTTTATTCAATTAGATGGTGCAGTTTTGTACAATTCTAGTTTGGAAGCTATACCATATTCTTGTTTACTAAAGGAGGCACGGCAGAAAACGTTTGTGAACCACTGTGTTAAATATCATCAACTCAAAAGTTCTAAAATAAAAAATCAGGCAAGTTCTGAAATGAAGCCGCCATCTACAGACAGAACTCAGTGAATAAAATAATATTGAAGTGTGAGGAGTAAACAAAAGAAAGCTAAAACTGGAAAACTGAAAGAAGCACTGCTGCGCCTGATCCACCCATACCAGCACAACACACACCACCACCGCATCAGTGTTATTGCAGTTCTGAGAATGATCCCCCACCCAAACAGGACCTGATCTGTGCTGGTCCTGTGGGGGTCCTGACCATTAGAGAACCATTAGAGCAAAGGGAACTTACAAAGCATGTAGAGAAACAGATGGACTACAGTCTGTAAGTGTAGAACTACCAAGTGCTTATTTATGGTGGACAATGAGTGTGGAAACAAGGCAGCATAGAAACAACTGCTAACACAAATATTTAATCAGCAAATCACATGGCAGCAACTCAGTACCTTTAGGCATGTAGACATGGGCAAGATGGCCAGCTGAAGCTCAAACTGAGCATCAGAACGGGGAGGAAAGTTGATTTAAGTGACTTTGAGCATTACATAGTCTTTCATACTAGCCTAGCACTTTGCTTAAGTGAAAGCCAAGCAATTAACCTATGCGACAAAAAAAGGATGTGGCAAAATGTGAGATTTTGGTCTCTAACAGAAGGCAGTTTGGGAATCAGCAGAGGGTTGGTGACTTTTATTCGCCTTTTTATGCAACCCCACTCTGTAACTTCAAGTGGTCTGCCACTTTGTGACTGAGTTGCTGTGATTCCTAAATGCCTACACTTTTCAATAATACCACTCACAGAATCAGAATACATAGAAGGGAAATTTAATGAGCTGACTCGTTGCAATGATAGCGAATTCAGTGAGCCTTTAGAACGACCCATTCCTTCATAAATGTTTGTAAAGGCAGACTACAAAGCTAAGTGCTAGATTTCATGCATCTACAGTGGTGCTTGAAAATTTGTGAACCCGTTAAAGTTTTCTATATTTGACCTAAAACATCATCAGATTTTCACACAAGTCCTAAAAGTAGATAAAGAGAATCCAATTAAACAAATGAGACAAAAATATTATACTTGGTCATTTATTTATTGAGGAAAATGATCCAACCCTGTTTTATTTAAAGAACAGGGATCTATCAAAATCTGCTCCCCAGGAGTGGTCGACCAACAAAGACCACTCCAAGAGCAAGGCGTGTAATAGTTGGTGAGGTCACAAAGGACCCCAGGGTAACTTCTAAGCAACTGAAGGCCTCTCTCACATTGGCTAATGTTAATGTTCATGAGTCCACCATCAGAAGAACACTGAACAACAATGGTGTGCATGGCAGGGCTGCAAGGAGAAAGCCACTGCTCTCCAAAAAGAACATTGCTGCTCGTCTGCAGTTTGCTAAAGATCACGTGGACAAGCCAGAAGGCCATTGGAAGAATGTTTTGTGGACGCATGAGACCAAAATAGAACGTTTTGGTTTAAAAGAAAAGCATTATGCTTGGAGAAAGGAAACACTACATTCCAGCATAAGAACCTTATCCCATCTGTGAAACATGGTGGTGGTAGTATCATGGTTTGGGCCTGTTTTGCTGCATCTGGGCAGGACGGCTTGCCATCTTTGGTGGAACAAGGAATTCTGAATTATATCAGAGAATTCTAACGGAAAATGTCAGGACATCTGTCCATGAACTGAATCTCAGCTTAACTGGGTTCTCTTTATCTACTTTTAGGACTTGTGTGAAAATCAGATGATGTTTTAGGTCATATTTATGCAGAAATCTAGAAAATTCTGAAGGGTTCACAAACATCAAGCACCACTGTATGACAATGGGACTGAATGAAACACCCGAATTCCATCATTAAGATGTGCATACATACTGTACATAGTGAAAACAACCCACTAACTGTAGGCTGCAGGACTTGCATCATCGTTACACTAACACCCAGTCATATCCGCTGTAGACTGGTGTAGTAACACACACAGACGTCCTTAGTATACACTTTCCTTCCCATGCTACACTACATAATTTCTCTTATACACTTTCTCTCTTACTGTCTCTCCCACCGTCCTGCACATTGTGCAACTGCTGTTTGATGAAGCAAGCAACTTTAAAAGCTGTATTTCACCATGTCTCCCAATAAGACTTATGTATGTCATACACAATGAGAATGCTTGATTTATGCAACAGCATTTTGGCAAGAGGACAACCTGCGCTGAAAACAAGGCATTATGGGAACTGTCGCCTTTCTATTTCAACGACGCATTTAGAAAAATGAAACATTTTGTACTTTGGTACAGTGGTGTCAGTGGAGACTGCATTCCTGAACATGTTCCCACACTCAGCATTTAATAAGCTTAAATAAGCAATTGTGTGTTTCGGTATTTCTTCACTGGAGATTAATAACATAGGTATCTGTTTTGGATTGGAAAAGCAAACCAACTGTATGAATAAATCACTTGTTCATACTTGTGTCTAACAAATTCAAATAAGCCTTGCCTCACCACCCAAGAAGTGTGCTAATAAAGGATCAGTGTAGGAGTGAGTGACCTGTGCGTGGAGTTTAAGGGTCATTTCTAACATGTCAGTCCTTCAAATTTTTGCCCTGGTCAGCTTTGTTTGTTGTTATTGCAATGCCGAAATGCCTAGGACAGATCAGTCCCAAAGTCGCACAACGTCAAAATGGGACCATTAGGTGCCAACGAAGTAGAGTTTAAAAATCATGCTCTCCGTTGCACTACTCACTGTCGAGTCTCAAACTGCCCCTGAACGTGACTTCAGCTCAAGAACTGTTTAAAGACAGCTTCATGTGTTGAATTTCAGTAGCGATGCCACCACATGCCTAACAGCACCATGCATTACATCACTTGGCTGAAGTGTAAAGCCCAACACCACTGGAGTACTAAAGGTAAATCCTCATGCTACATGCTACAATGACACTGTAGAGAATGATCTGGCAACCAGTTTGATGAGGCATAACAATACTGAGTTTGTGATTTGATGTTTAATATTAACAAGTGGACTGGTCAACAGGACTTGTCCAGGGCTTTGTAGCTTCTCAGGCAAAGATCTGTGCTTTTCTATATTGCTTAGAAAAACAGTTTAAGGTGTCGTGAACTTATCTTGGTTTTCTTAAAAGACGACACTAAGGGCAAGAAAGAACAGGACAGCCTAGAGGACACATTTTGTGGGAGGGTTTTAGGGTTGGGCCTGAGGGAGATCATGTAGGAGGCACCATGAACACAGTGAACTTTAATACATTTAGTCTCTATGTTATGTTCAACGTTCAGTCCTCAGTGTTGATGGTCAGATTTGGCCAGGTCTATAAAAATAACTATGAAAATAACTAAATAATCACAATAAAAAGCAAGAACATTAATTGCTCTATGGAATGAGATCCCTATTATAAAGCTCAAAGAGAGTGCTTACAAGCTCTATAAACATTACATCATAATATATGGTTTAGCTTCAATGCTGAACGTATGGAGAAATGGGCTAAATTAAATGTATCCTAGATGGTAGGTAAAGTTTCTACTTTACCTGCTCCTAACAGGTGACCACAGAGCCTGTATAACTATAGACTATATGTAAGGACTATCACAGAGGAAGCTTCCTACCTAGTCTCGTGGAGCACGTACACTCGTCACTCTGACCCACAACGTGGAGAGCAACACCGACGCTACAGTATCTTACCAACATTCGTTATCATCATTATCGTCATTATAATAGTTCATTATGGCCATGGGTGGTCAGATAAAATTCAGTGAAATCAATTATGTTGTTATTAATGTGTATTTTCTGAACAAATTCATGAAGCCTTAAGTCAGGCAGCTGACAGGAACCGTTGTCATGACAGACAAAATATGAAAGAGTAATAAATGCCTTCAAAGCATATATATGGCTATATCATTTTATTCCTTTCCATTGAGATTCCATTCAGAGAAGACAGGACCCAAAGAGAAGATTCAAGACAATTCAAAGATGTACAGTGGTGCTTTAAAGTTTGTGAACCCTTTACAATTCTCTATATTTCTCCATAAATATGACCTAAAACATCATCAGATTTTCACACAATTCCTAAAAGTAGATAAAGAGAACGCAGTTACACAAATGAGACAACAAAATTATACTTGGTCATTTATTTATTGAAGAAAATGATCCAATATTACATGCTAGTGTGTGAATTTCCTCCATTTGTACACAATCTGTCTGACTGTGAATTGGTGGAGTCCAAACTCTTTAGAGATGGTTTTGTAACCTTTTCCAGCCTGATGAGCATCAACAGCTCTTTTTCTGAGCTTCTCAGAAATCTCCTTTGTTTGTCCATGATACACTTCCACAAACATGTGTTGTGAAGAGCAGACTTTGAATAAAACAGGGTGCCCCCTCACACCTGATTGGCATCCCATTGATTGAAAACACGTGACTCTAATTTCACCTTCTATTTCTAGAGGTTCACATACTTTTGCCACTCACTAATATGTAATATTGGATCATTTTCCTCAATAAACAAATGACCAAGTATAATATTTTGTCTCATTTGTTTAACTGGGTTCTCTTTATCTACTTTTAGGACTCGTGTGAAAATCTGATGATGTTTTAGGGCATATTTATGCAGCAATATAGAAAATTCTAAAGGGTTCACAAACTTTCAAGCTCCACACTGTACACAGTGTATAATAACTGTAGAAAACAAACGTCAACATGAAATCCAAGCCAAATCCCTCACGAAACCTACAAACCCTGTACAGAAGCAGTTTGAGTTCCCAAAACATGACTGGGCCATATGGTCACCATATTTAAGGGAAAGAGTGAGACATAACATGCTGTTTTCCAAATCCATTTAATACACAGAAAGACTTGTCATTAACATCGTGTTCTTTACAATTGTGAAATCGTGAGCAGACTGCAATAGTGGGTCACGTGGTTGTCACGCTGTCAACTTTGCTTTTGTTCAAAGCTAATGGCAAATACGTCTAATGTTTTTAACTTACAAAAGATTAAGGTCGCCCTCTGTTGGCCAAAAGCGTTTCGTACTGTAAGAGTGAGATAACTGGGTAATCCGAGTTCATTGCATACTGATGTTAAATGAAATACAGTTAACAAATCCTTCTTCACTAATGCTGCATGACATTATAATGTGTTTTAGCTCAGTATTAAAGTCACAATTATATATCAATTATTCTGTCAATTTAAATAATGCAAATGATATCGTTTAGATTCCTTTCCACTGATACATAAAGCCCTATTTCTATACTTGTATTACTTAACACACGAAATGCTTTGTTGGCTATACCTTTAAAATTATTTGTTTTTATTCATAACTTTGCACTCAACTTATAACGGGAATTATGTTTAATGAATACAACTTAAAATCATGATCATAATCATAATTTTACCGTCCTTTTGCAGCGTGTCTATAACTGTTTCATTCAAGATAAACAGAAAATCTCATCCAGTTTAGACTTTTAATCGAAATTTATCTTTTACTGTCATTTGGAGTGATTTTGGTGTGGTAACTTGGAACGAGGACGGGTTTGAGATGCTCGTTAGCATGACAAGCGAAGACCACAATGCATTTCAGATTCAAAAGACAAACCAGCAGAGGTCAGCATAGTTCTTTGCCATAATCCCTCATAACTGCTGGCAGTTATGGCAGTGGCTCAGCTGTTAAGGCTCTCCATGGCTTATCAGCAGGTTCCAAGATAGCAGACGGTTCTGGGGAAAACATGGCTCAGTTTAGGCACTTATGGCTCAGTTACAGCAATGAAAAGGGAACTGAGGACAAACTTGGCCCAGCTGTTGCCAGCCATAAAAGTTTATTGTGGCATTCATACTAAGTCTCATGTGGCCCACATGTAACCTACAATAGGTACAGTTTATGCCGGATTTGCATTTTGGTCAAAGTGTGGCCTGCTGGGTGCTGTTGTGGCCGTGTACTGGCAGCCAGACTCAGCTGAAGTAATCACTGTCATTCCATGGCAGTATGAGAGGTAAGGAAAAAGGCAAGTGTGGCCCAGAAATGTGCCGTTACACCTTTACTGCCAGTGTTGTACTACCCATGATGGTTTATAACCCTATTAATGTGTATTGTGTGTGTATTTTAGATATTTAGAGTTAAGCGATTGTCTCTGTTGTTTGTAAAGTTTGGTACTCGTTACAGTTGTACTTTTCTCATCGATTGTTAGTATGAATAATTCCAAAAAGAAAGTGCAAGTGCTACTACTTTATATAAGTAATGATCCAGAGTTCAAATGTTGGATAAATCTACATAAGAGTCTGCATCTCAAGAGGAAGAGGGGAAGAGTAAACAGTTTCTGATTCATTTCTCAGTATAGCAAAACAGCTTGAACTTATCGTCTGTCCACACTACTGCACACTAAAGTTTGGGTTGATGAACACGGCTTACTTCAGTGTCAGTATTGTTCGACAACATCTAATACAAGCCCAAATCATAAACGTTGGGACAGCATGGAAGATGGAATGAAATAATAAAACAGACATTTTGGCACCAACAGGGTCAGGATTGCATTCAGGCCAGTCCGGTATCTGTACCATTGTCTTCCACAGCCATGTCTTTGTAATGTGTGCAGCATGTGGTTTTGCATTGTATAGACGACCCTGGAAAAGATGTTGTTTTGAAGGCAACATTTGTTTTCATTATCATTTGTGAATGTGACTGTATTGTAGTGCTTGGCAAAGGTTTGAAAGTAAGCCCTTGCTCATGTGGCTCTATCAGTTATTGCTAAATAATGGTTCTTGATGCAGTCCCGTCTGAGGGATTGGAGATTATAAGCGCTCAGCTTAATGTTTGCTCAAGGGGGAATTGTGAAAATCCCTTCCAATCTTTCTTTAAAGAACATTGTTTTTAAACATTTAAATAATTAAAAAACTGGAGATCCTCTGCCCATCTTTGCTCCTCAAAGGCTCAGTGTCACGCTCGCTGGCCACCACGGCAGCGTCACCTGCCCACGTCACGATCACACGCACCTGTTCCTCATCACATGCACACACTATATAAACCGCACTCACCTCACCGTCACTGCGGATTATTGATGTCTCCATGTCGGTTGTGTCCCTACGCACCGCCCCTCGTCTCGCGTCCCAACGCGTTCCGTCCGCACTTCTCCATGCTCGTCCGTGTTCCTCACATCCCCAGGTTTGGCACGTTTGGTTCACTTCCTTGTTTTGCTTATGTTCCCTACCTGTTTTCGGTTTCTGTTCACACCTGTTTCCGGCCGTGGTCTAGTTTATGTTCTACCCGTATTCCGGCTGTGCCTAGTTTCTGTTGTTTACACCTTTAATAAAGCCCCTTTCCTTTCAACCTGCGTTCGTCTCGCTTCTCCATCGCCTCACGGCGTGACAGAATAATCCGCCTTAAAACATGGAGACGGTGCAGTTCCAGTGGGCCTGCCCCCAGGACCCATCTGCAGTTCCAGTGGCCCCCCTTGCCCCCCAAGGAAAATGCCCGCAGGTTTCCGGGGCTTGCCCTCCGGGGCCCGTCTGGCAAGTTCCAGTTGGCTGCCCCCCAGGATGTCACGCAGTCCCCGTGGGCTGCCCCCCCCAGGCATGTCTCCCGCAGGTTCCGGTGGCTGCCCCCTCCGGGGGCGTCTGCAGTTTCCAGTGGCCTGCCCCCAGGGGCCCACCAAGAAAAGCCTTTCTAAAGGCTCCCCACCTCGTCAGAAGCCTTTTCCTTAAAGGCCTCCAGCCTCCGTCCAGAAGCCTTTTCTGAACAAAAAAACAAAAAAAGGACCTCCCCGTCTCGTCAGAATAAGCCTTCACCAAAGGCCCCCAAGTCCCCCTCCTCAGAAGCGCCCTTCCCCCAAAGGCCCAATTTCCTCGTCAGAAAGAGGCCTTCCCAAGGCCCAAAGTTCTCGTCAGAAAAGCCCTTCCCCAAAGGCCCCAAAGTCCCCCCTCGTCAGAAGCCTTCCCAAAGGCCCCAAGGTCTCGTCAGAAAGCCTTCCCCAAAGGCCCAATTCTCGTCCAGAAGCCTTCCCAAAAGGCCCCAGGTCTCGTCAAAGCCTTTCCCCCAACAAAGCCCCCCCAGTCCCTCGCAGAAAAGCCCCCTTCCCCCAAAAAAGGCCCCAAGTACTCGTCAGAAGCCTTCCCAAAAGGCCCCCAAAGTCCTTCGTCAGAAAGCCTTCCCCAAAGGCCAAAGTCCCCCGTCAGAAGCCCTTCCCCAAAAGGCCCTTTTTTAAGTCTCGTCAGAAGCCTTCCCCCCAAAAAGGCCAGTCTCGTCAGAAGCCTTCCCCAGCATCGCCCGCCTCGCCCTGTGCTGACAATCCAATCGTCGCCCTCCCTGTGCCTGACAAAACAAAGCAAAAAATCGTCTCGCCTCGCCCTGTTGCTGAAACAAGCACACTCGTCCGCCTCCGGCCCTCTGCTTACAAGCATCCGTCTCGTCCGTCGCCTCGGCCCCTCTGCTGTCAAGCATCGTTGCCTCGGCCCTGCTGGGCAAGCATCGTCGCCTCCGGCTCCCTGCCTGTCAAGCCATCGTCGCCCTTCCCGCTCTGCTGTCCCAAGCATCGTCCCAGCCTCACTCTGCTGTTCCGGGCCATCGTTCGCCTTCGTCCCCTCTGCCCCCTGGTCGGCAATATCGTTCCGCCTCGTCCCCGCCCTGGCTGTCGGGCCATTCCGTCCCGGCCTCTCGTCTCTGCTGTCGGGGCCCAAATCGTCGCCCTCGTCTCTTTCTGCTGGGTCGGGCAAATCCGTCGCCTTCGTCATCTTGCGCCCGACAGCCGTCCGCCCGTCGTCTTTCTGCTGCCAAGCCATCGTCGCCCCCTCGTCCTCGCCCTGCCCAAAGCAAAATCGTCGCCTCGTCTCCTGCTGGGCCAAGCATCGTCGCCCTCCGTCCTCTGCTGCCAAGCATCGTCCGCCTCGTCTCCTGCCCTGCCAAGCCATCGTCGCCTCCGTCTCTGCCCTTGCCAAGCATCCGTCGCCTCCGTCCTCCTGCTGCCAAGCATCGTCCCCCGCCCTCCGCCCCCTGTGCTGACAAGCATCGTCGCCTCGCCCTTCTGCCCCTGACAACAAATCCGTCCGCCTCGCCCTCTGCCTGTCAAGCCAAAATCGTCGCCCTCTGCTCCTGCTGTCCCAAGCAACTCGTTCGCCTTCCGCTCCTGCTGTCAAGCATCCGTCGCCTTTCCGCTCTGCTGGTCGGGCATCGTCGCCTTTTCCGTCGCTGCCTGTCGGGCCCCAATCGGTCCGCCTTCGTCCTCTGCTGGTCGGGCCATCCTTCGCTCGTTCTCTGCTGTCGGGCCCCCAATCCGTCGGCCTCGTCCTCTGCTGGTCGGGCCATCGGCGCCCTCCGTCCTCTTGCTTGCCAAGCATCCGTCGGCCCCGTCTTCGTTCTCCTCTTGCCTGTGCCAAGCATTCCCGTCCCCCCTCGTCTCTTTTTGGCTGCCAAGGCCCATCGTTCGCCTCGTCTCCTGCCTGCCAAGCAAATCGTCCGCCCTCGGTCTTCCTGCCTGCCAAGCATCGTTCGCCTCGTCTCTTGCTGCCAAGCCATCTTCGTCGCCGCCTCTGGTCTCTTGCTGCCCAAGCCCATCCGTCGCCCTCGTCTTCTGCCCTGCCAATCATCCGTCGCCTTCGTTTCTCTGCTTCTCTGCCTTGCCAAGCATCGTCGCCTCGTCGACTCAGCCTCTGCAGCCACTGCCCTCGTCCGACTTTCCACCCGCTTCGTCCCTGCCTCCCAGCCTTCGACTCTCGGGTCGACCTCCGCCTCGTCCTGCCTCCAGCGTTCGACAATGGTATCCGCCTCGGTCTGCTGCCTCCAGCCGTCTACGTGCGGGGAAGAGGAGCGGGGGTCCTACGATCAGAGTTCTGTCCCTCCAAGCCCGTGCGGGGGATGGGGGGGAAAAGGACGGAAGAGAGGCGCATTGGCTCGGTCGGAGTGGGTAAGACACGTCAACGAGAGGGGGAGATGGGGGAAGGAAAAATTCTGGTCGCCGCCAAATGGGGAAAACACAAAATCCCACTCAAAAAAAGGGAATCCTTGGTGCGGCACAAATTAGTAAAAAAAGCCTGTCTCGCGCGACGCCTGGAATGGTAGTGTGCGCGGTGCTCCTAGTTTGTTGTTCCTGGTCAAGTCTAGTCGTCAGATCTATTATTCCAAACATCAACAACCGCGAACCCGTAGCATTTATTAATGGTGGAGGCGGTTCCCCCTCATACATACCTCAGTGCGGGATACACATACCAGCCCGGCGAGAAAGACGACGTAGAACCCACTCCCCTGATTGTACAGGTCAGAAGCTCGTCCGCTGGAGTCCACTGTGTGTGGTGCCCCATCTCTTTCCTCACATCAGTATCTGGAGTACCACTGTGCCTGCCTCCCCTCGAGACGGGCGCGTCTCTGGAAAGGTGGTGAGTGCGGAATGACGTGGAGTAACCATCATGTCACAAGTGTGCACGCGTCTCTGGCCCACCTCACCACGGCCCCAGCGTCAAACCTGCCCCACGTTCAACGATCAACACCCAACCTGTTTTTTCCTCATCACATGCCACACACTATATAAACCCGCACTCACCCCACCGTCACTGCGGATTATTTGAATGTCTCCATGTCGGTTGTGTCCCTACGACCGCCCCTCCGTCTCGCGTTCCCAACGCGTTTCCTCCGCCCAACTTCCTCCCATTGGCTCGTCCCGTGTTTTCCTCACATCCCAAGGTTTTTGGCACGTTTTTGGGTTTCACTTCCTTCCTTGTTTTTGCTTATGTTTCCCTAACCCTGTTTTTTTCGTTTCCTGTTTCACAGTACCCGTTGTTTCCGGCCGTGGTCTAGTTTATGTTCTACCCGTATTCCGGCTGTGCCTAGTTTCTGTTGTTTACACCTTTAATAAAGCCCCTTTCCTTTCAACCTGCGTTCGTCTCGCTTCTCCATCGCCTCACGGCGTGACACTCAGCAACATCATGATTAGAATCACCTGCTGACATCATCTGTTTGAAATCACATTGTTTTTTAACTCATTACTAGCCCTAGCTTGCCCCGTCCCAATTTTTTTGGAATGTGTTGCAGGCCTGAAATGCAGGAATGAATGTATAACAAATGAAATGAAGTTGACCAGACAAACCCTGACATATCTTGGGTTCATACTCTCTACAATAACATAAATGTCAATCAAAGTAAATGTCAGACACACTATTATTTATTTGCCTGTCCGATTCTGTTCCAGCGTTCTCCGATTTTGGGTTGTAGATTAGTACCGGTGCATTGTTAGCTGTAAAATGTTAGCTGTAATATATTAACTCATTTGACACGGAGTTGAATCATGGTTGAAAGCACTATCCAAAACAGAAACTGTCAGTTTGTAGTAACACTGCTGAAACAGAGCAACACGCATGCCTTTAGCTTTGCTATTTATAGACCTGGGCATGTTTTCTATCACGCATTCTCTCTCTTTCTCTCCTCCCATGCCCCCCTTCCATCCTCCAGGGTGAGAGATCTGCTCCTTGGGAATGTTGTATCACTTTCACTCAGATTTATTAAACCATTACTGAGTTTTGGTTGGCATTAGTTCAAGGGATGTGCAAGTTGAAAATTAAGCTGCCAGCATTCTAGATACCAGATTCACTTTCAATACAGAATTCATTTATCCCCCAAATGGCTGCAGATTTTAGCTCACTGACACTGAAATGTGTTTTAATCATGTTAATTTCTATATATGTACCACCATCTAAGAGTATGTTCAAGAAACAAGACACTATAACAGGCTATATCAAAAGCTTTACGTTTGATTTAAGAAAAAGACTGTACTGACTTCAACCACATCCAGCAAAATTGGGATGAACACTTGTGAGTCTCTATACGACACAACATCAGTGCCTGACCTTTGACAATGTGCATATGTTTATCTGTATGTACGGTTATAAGTATGACAATTTCATAAGGAACTTTTGCACAGAGACACGCATGTTAAAAAATGCCTTCACTACACTGTTGCCAGATGGTGAAGTGTGATTCATAACTGCAGTGAACATCCAGGTCCAGTCCAACCTGGGGAGTGTAGCACGTTCCTGTGAGTGGACTTGTTCATGTCATCGAAGTCCACTGTCTGGCAGTGAAAAGAAAAAGTTGGTGGTCATGAATTACAAGGCTGCAGCAACTGCGTGATGCTATCTTTCCTCACCTTGCTGAATCTTTGCCACAAAGAATGAATGCAGTTCTGAAGGCAAAAAAAACCACAACAACCCACAGACACACACATAGACTCACACACACAAATAATTGAGATTGTGTGCTACTGATTGAATTTTCTTGTGCATGTGCAGCATCCCCCATTCATGACTTCACACATGACAAAATAAATACAACTGCATATTAAACAAAAATTCCCGAACAAAATAGCATTTCTTGAAAGTGTTGTTCACTAATGGGGACAGAAGTTTGAGGCTAGTTTGAGGTGCTGCTCACAGTAACCTAAGTTGTGTCTGAGAAACTGAGACTAGGATATATCAATATATCAAGAGTCTTATTGTTTCCCTCCTTACCTTTATCAAATTTATGCAGTATTCTTATCAGAAATAGTGTCAACAGTCATCATCAGATTTTAATACAAGTCCTAAAAGTAGATAAAGAGAACCCAGTTAAACAAATGAGACAAACATTATGATTTTGATCATTTATTTATTGAGGAAAAGGATAGAATATTACATATTAGTGAGTGGCAAAAGTATGTGACCCTCTAGGATTAGCAGTTAATTTGAAGGTGAAATTAGAGTCAGATGTTTTCAATCAGTGGGATGACAATCAGGTGTGAGTGGGCACCCTGTTTTATTTAAAGTACAGGGATCTATCAAAGTCTGCTCTTCACAACGTGTTTGTGGAAGTGTATCATGGTACAAACAAGATATCTGAGGAGCTCAGAAAAAGAGTTGCTGATGCTCATCAGGCTGGAAAAGATTACAAAACCATCTCTAAAGAGTTTGGACTCCACCAATCCACAGTCAGACAGATTGTGTACAAATGGAGGAAATTCAAGACCATTGTTACCCTCCCCAGGAGTGGTCGACCAACAAAGGTCACTGCAAGAGCAAGGTGTGTAATAGTTGGGCGATGTCCACAAAAGGAGCCCATGGTAACTCCTAAGCAAACTAAGGCCCTCTCCTCCTCACAATTGGCTACTGTTAATGTTCAATGGGAGTCCACCATCAAAAAACACTGAAACACAATGGTGTGCCATGGCAGGTTGCAAGAAGAAGACCACTGCTCCTCCAAAAAGAACATTGCCCCTGCTCACTCGTCTTGGGCCAAGTTTGCCCTTTTTTTTTGCTGCATCTGGGCAGGACGGCCGTTTGCCATCATTGATGAACAATGATCTGAATTCTATCATAAGAATCTAAGGAAAATGTCCCCAGGACACAACATCTTTGTGCCCCATGAGCCTTGAAATCTCAAGAGAAGGTTTGTTGGGTACCCATGCGCAGACAACCTACCCCTAAGCACACAAGCTGTTCTACCAAGAATGGTTTTACAGAGAATAAAGTTTCAATGTTTTTTTGAATTGCCAAGGTCAAAGTCCTGACCCTAATCCATGGAAATGTTGTTGAAGGAGCTGAAGCGAGCACCCTAATGTGAGAAACCCACCAACATCACTATCCCAGAAGCTGAATCTGTTCTGTTAACGGTAGGAAATGGGGCTAAAATTTTCCCTCCAGCCGGGTGTTGCAGGACTGATCAAACATCTACAGGAAAACGTTTATTTTTGCGTTTCTTGCTGCACAGGGGGGTCACACCAGATTACTGAAAGCAAAAGGGGTCACATACTTTTGCCACTCACTAATATGTAATATTGGATCATTTTCCTCAGTAAATGTCCAAGTATAATATTTTTGTCTCATTTGTATAACTGGGTTCTCTTTATCTACTTTTAGGACTTGTGTGAAAATCTGATGATGTTTTAGGTCAAATTTATGCAGACACAGAAAATTCTAAAGGGTTCACAAACTTTCAAGCACCACTGAATGTGGGAAGGTAATATATGGGTTAGGTAAGTGAATCACCTCAATAATAAGGAAAATAACCTTGTCGGACCACGGCCATACAGTATGTGCGAATGGACCTGCATATACACCTGTCTGTCTGTTTGACACAAACAACTAAACAGATTTTGCTATATCCTTATTGACTTATTGAAGAAAAGAGCTCTTCTTAAAATGTGTGGGGTTTTTTTTACTGAACATGAGGCAGTTATTTTAAGAGAGTGACACAGGGAAGCGCTGATCATTCAAGTGGAGGAGTAGTCAGGTCAGGTCACCATGCTCAGCAGAGAGAGAGCAAAACTATCTCAAGGAGAAAGAGTTTAACCCAAGCTGCTTTTTAACAAACTGTCAACACTTTCATTACAACTTCTTAAAACGAATTATGATAAAGAAATAAATGGCCGATGTTTTCATACAGAAAAACACATAAATCATACGTGTTTTACTCATTACTAATCATCTAGATAACAGTGTCTCATCAGTGAAGCAACCTCAAACTAATCACGCAAAAATGCTGACTTTTCCATGTTTGTATCAGTGGTGCAGTTGTTTCTGATGAAAGGAGGGAAGCACTTTTGGGAGGTTATAACCTACATACTAGGGATATTAGTCAGTGGTGCCATAGCACTTAATATACTGGACGTAAGGGTTTAAGTCGTGTCACTGCCATGTCATAACGTGTTTGGATTGTACCTTTCAAACCTGTATGAATTGTTAGTCACTCTAGATAAAAGTGTCTGATAAATGTTGTAATTGTAGTATTGAAAACTGAAGAACTGACCAAACTGCACAAGGTCATGCAATCTCCACGGACAAATATTGGTGATAGAATGGGTCATACTGAAATCTCCGTGGCAAGTTAGTTTGTCTAATTTCTGCCCAATTAGATCTTGGCAGTAAACTGTAGGCTGGATCTGACCTCATTGGCACCACCATCGCATGCAATTCTAAGCAGTAAAGGCATTTTCTCTACATTGATTTATCACCCCTTACCAGCTGGCAATATGATGGAGAAATCTGGATTGGGTAAAAGCCAGAGAAACAGTACATAGTGACTACTGTAAAGTATGATGAAGAGTGAATAATGCTCCTCTTCTCTATTACATGGTTTTTCTCTATTACATGGTTTGGACTGTTCCACTCATTTTCAATAAATACTTGATAAGAGTTTGGGGAATCCCTTTCCTGTTTCAGCATGACAATGAGAGGCCCTTAAAGAAAATGTTATCCAAGTTTGCCAAGTTCTGTTCTATCCCACAGGTTTGGAATAAACTGGAACGTAGACTGTGACCCAGGTCTTATCGCCCAGCATCGATGCCCAAAAGACTGAATGCTGTTATGGTGCCAATGGTGTAGCAACTTCATATTACTCTTCATGATTTTGTTATCCAGATATCTACTTATGGAATCTGAAAATATGTGCTAAGCAGCAAAAACTCTTACTCAAGTAAATTATTAGGAGTCATGTTATTCTGACTTGTGGGAGCGATTGTCAATTTAAACCACCATGCAAGCAGGAACGCTTGTAAGCTAACCACTCAACAGATTTCTCATTCCAACATCCAATATGCAATATGGAGTGTATAATTATTCACAACACAAATACCACATTTATTTTTTAAAGCATGAAGAAGACATCTCACTTTCACTCGACTCTTTGCAACAGGCCATCCATCACTCTGTGGAATTTGGGGAATTGAATTGCTGCATTGGAATGTAATGTTCCTATAACTTAATGCAAGTTACAATACCTACAAATTTCACAGTGAATTCTTTTCATCCCTATTTCTCATTTGAGAAATTCCTATGCATTTGACATGGGCCCTGGCTGATGAATTTGTTGTGCTGTGTGTATAATTCTGTACCTTACAAAAAAGTATTTAGTCAGCCACTGGTTGTGCAAGTTCTCCTACTTAGAAAGATGAGAGAGGTCTGTAATTTTCAGCATAGGTACACTTCAACTATGAGAGACAAAATGAGAAAAACAATCCAGGAAATCACATTGTAGGATTTTTAAAGAATTTAATTGTAAATTATGGTGGAAAAGAAGTATTTGGTCACCCACAAAAAAGCAAGATTTCTGGCTCTCACAGACCTGTAACTTCTCCTTTAAGAAACTCTTCTGTCCTCCACTCGTTACCTGTATTAATGGCACCTGTTTGACCTCGATATCTGTATAAAAGACACCTGTCCACAGCCTCAAACAGTCAGACTCCAAACTCAACCATGGCCAAGACCAGAGAGCTGTCGAAGGGACACCGGATGATGAAAATTGTAGACCTGCACCAGGCTGGGAAAGAGTGAAACTTACAATAGGCAAGCAGTTGTGTGTAATAAATCAACTGTGGGAGCAATTGTAAGAAAATGGAAGATGTACACAAGACCATTGATAATCTCCCTCAATCTGGGGCGGCACGCAAGATTCTCATCCTGTGGGGTCAAAATGATCATGAGAAAACGGGTGAGCAAAAATCTCAGAACTGCACAGGGGGACCTGGATGAAATTGACCTGCAGAGAGCTGGGGACCAAAGTAACAAAGGCTAACCATCAGTAAACACCACTACACCGAGAGGGACTCTGGTCCTGCAGTGGCCAGGTGTGCCCCCTGGCTTAAGCCAAGTACATGTCCAGGCCCGTCTGAAGTTTGCCCAGAGAGCATATGGAATGATCCAGAAGAGGACTGGGAGAATATCATGTCTGGTCAGATGAAAAAAACCAAAGTAGAACTTTTTTGGTAAAAAACTCAACTCGCCCGTGTTTGGAGGAAGAATAATGCTGGATTTGCATCCCAAGAACACCATACCTACTGGAAGTACATGGGGGGTGGGAAAAAAACCTCATTCTTTGGGGGCTGTTTTTTTGCAGAGGGGGACAGGCAAGACGGACTGACTGATCCATGTTAAGGGGGGGAAGAATGGACGGAACCATGTATCGTGGAGATTTTTAAAAGCCCAAAGCTCCTTCCATCCTTCCCAGTCAGTGAGAGCATTGAAGATGGAAAAACATGGGCTGGGTCTTCCAGGCATGACCAATGATCCCAGACACAACAAACACCGCCTCGGGCAAAACGAAGGAGTGGCTCTCGTAAAAAAAGCATTTTTCACGGTCCTGGAGTGGCCTAGCCAGTCTCCCAGACCCTCAACCCCATAGAAAATTTTGTGGGTGTGGGGAGTTGAAAGTCCGTGAAAAGTCTGTGTGCCCTTCGACAAGCCGCAAAAACATCACTGCTCTAGACGAGATCTGCATGGAGGAATGGGCCAAAAATACCAGCTACAGTGTGTGCCAACCTTGGTGAAGACTACAGGAAACGTTTGACCTCTGTCATTGCCAACAAAAGGTTTATGGTACAAAGTATTGAGTTGAACTTTTGTTATTTGACCCAAAATACTTATTTTCCCACCATGATTTACAATTACATTCCTTAAAAATCCTCCCCTTGAACAGTGTGATTTTTCCTGGATTTTTTTTCTCATTTTGTCTCTCATAGTTGAAGTGTAGCTATGATGAAAATTACAGACCTCTCTCATCTTTCTACGTAGGAGAACTTGCACAATCAGTGGCTGACTAAATACTTTTTTGCCCCACTGTATACACTTCATTCCCGCCAGTAAAGGTAAGTGGAAAGAAGGATTGCAAGTAATAAAGACCAGAGAGAGAGAGAGGGGAAGACTCACAGTCTGGATTGCTTTTTCTTCAGGGCACTTGAAAGCTTGGAATTTCAAACAATTCTACCATGGCCCCTTGTGTTAGAGTGGAAAAAAGAAAGACGCAGAGAGAGCCCTAGTCCAATCCTGCAATCTCGAATAAAGACCCAATATTAGGAACTTCAGCTGAAAAAGTCAATATCACAAATATGTAGGGAGTGAGACGAGGCCTTTTTTTCTCATAGCTGATAGTGTATCAGGGGAGCAGCTTGTGAACGGAAATTCACTGTCAAAACTCTCCTTTCTGGACAAACAACTACAAATCAAATTTGTGCTGGCAGCAGCCTCAGAAGAAATGCTGGCTTTACTGCGAAAATTGCCTGATAAAGTAGATATTTACTGCACGTACAATACGTTTTTTACTGCATCTGAAATACTTGCTATGGACAAGACGAAGTAGAACAGCTGCAGATTTGCACGAGCCACATCCAAGTGTTTCACATGTAAGTCTTGTTTCATAGACATGTGTTTTGTTTACTGCAGATAAGCATTTCATGCATTGGGTCACCTGCAGCAACGACTTTATACTGGTGAAAGTCGTGATGGTTCTGAAGACTCTGCTGGATAAACAGCGTAACATTCAATCACTCAAACCTAGGAATAATTTATCGTAGCCAGTCCACCTACTCATTTGGTTTATTAAGGTGAGAGGAAACCAGAGTACCAGAGGAAATGCACTCAGACCCCGGGAGAACATACAAAACCCCACACATAAGGTATGAACCTAGAATCTAGGTCAGGCCTCTGGAGCTACTGAGGTACTACCACCTCCCATAAACCTGTGGTCTTGGAGGGAGGACTGGACTATTAATCAGGAGGTTGAGCGGCACTGAGCAATCCCATTAACCTTCCATTTAGTGGGATGTACCTTGATAGCCTGTACCAGTTGTATGTCCATCTGAACAAGCATCTTTGCTACACAATGTGTAGAAATGTAGAGTGTTGTGGTCAACAAAAATAATCAAACTGCGTTACGTAGACAAAACAATTACACAGCTGGTGCCCCCGAGACCCTGACCAGGAAAAAAAATGGACTTGGCTAGCACACCAGGGGCTGTGTCTGAGTGACTTCAAAACCAATTGGGATATAATGCCGTGGCACTGCTACAGCCACCCCGATTTGCCCTGCAAACACACTTGTGTCTTGCTCAGGATATGCTTGCACCTTCACTTCAGCGATCCGTCTCACCCTGGCAATAACTTGTTTCGGCTTCTTCCATCAGGCCGACGCTTTAGCCACATAAAGCCTAGGACAACCAGGCTACAAAGAAGCTTTTTTCCAAACTCCATTTTGCTAATGAATCATTGAACACTACAGAACAGTTAATCCTTGAGATACTTGGTACTTGCTGGGGGACAGTTGGGGAACAGTTGCTGGGGAATAGTTATTTCTTGGGCCTTTCATATTTCTATAGGATATATCTATACTTTTTATACTGCACAGAACTCTACACCTTTAACCCATAATGTGAATCACACATGCTAATTGTTTACAGGTATGAATGCATGAAGTATGTGTTGGAGAGACAGTATGTGTGTGTGATTGTCCTTACTGTACTTATCGTGCACTGCTAGCATCTGTACAATACTTGGCCAATAAAGTCTGACTCTGATTCTGATTGTGATTATGAATTCCAGGACAGCCTCCAGACCCCTCCACAACTCTGACAAGCATAAGAGGGGTTAAAATGGGGGCTCTGAGGAACTCTGCAACCCGGACCAGGATAATCAGAGTTAAAACAGTCAAAAATAAAAAGTAAGTAGACGAACTTAAATAACTTGCACTTCAAGATTCAGGTCAGGAAATGAATATGGGAACCTTCCGGAAGTGAAACAGACTGCTGAGATATTTTACCTAAGGCATTGTGAGCAGGAGGAAGGGTCTGAAAAGTTTATTTGTTAAAAAAAATCCCATACAAATGCATTGTCATCTTAAGCTGCATTGAGTATGACACAGTGGCACACTGGTTAGTGACGTTTCATCACAGCTCCAGAGATCCCAGGTGTGATGTTTGCATGTTCTCCCTGTGTCCGTATGGGTTTCCTCCCACAGTCCAGAGACATGACTTAGGCCTGCTGGCCTCTAAAATGAGAGAGAGAGAGAGAGAGAGAGAACCCTACGACGGACTGGCACCCTGTCTTAGGTTGGTTCCCGCCTTGAAGTTTTGAACTGCCAATAAGGCCCTGGCATGCCGCAAAACTGAATTGGGTCAAAAAGGTATAAAAATGATGGATGGGTAGAGATATTTAACATGCATGCTTTGCCAAATGCTTTTATCAAAACAACCTTACTACCTCTGGCAAAAACTATGGAATCACCACACTTATAGGATATTCACCCATAATTTTGTTACTTCATAGCAAATCACAGATGTGAGACCAAATAATTTTTAAATAGCATTCTGCCTTTGTGAAGCATACCACAAACAAATTATTTTAATTAGTTGGCCTATTTTTAGATCAAGTAGACGAGTAAATTATGGAATCATCAACCAAAAAAAATTAATAAATTAGAAAAATTTCAGTTTTATTAGAATGGTACCAGACAAAAGTTCCAACAGTACCTCCTCGGATAATGCAGATTTGTAACTCATCCACACTCCTTTTAGGGGTTAGTGCTGGTTTTCATTTCATTTGGATTTTCTATATGTAAATCCCATTTCATTCAGCTGATTTCATACAGTTCTGCTTTCTCTGTTTTCAAGGCATAAAGCTTTGTGTTTCCTATCCTATGACTTTGAATTGTAGACTAATCTGCATTTTTAGACTTGTTCAGGTAGTTTGGCATCATACATGCCATTTGTTCTTTGCTAAGACGTTCAACTTAAGGTGTTCTTCTTGGAATTGTTTCATGTCGTGTTCAGTGTCTTGAATGTTATGTGTTAGCTTGGTCTCTTTGGTTAGACTCTCTGTTTGCGTTAGCTTGTCTGATTAGCACCTTGTGGTTGTGCCTTGTTTGTTAGTCATTTATTGTTAGCATTATGTTTGTTTATACTCATTTTAGGATTGTATTGTTGTATTGTCACTTACCTGCTGGGTTTGCACTGAGTTTCACAGAATTAGCTTGTTGTGCTGTCCTTGTTCACTAGCATAGTTAGTAGCTTTTGTGTTCAGCACCGGTTTTGTCGGTAGCATATCACTTCGCCTGCTTGTAGACACTATGTCCATTGTAAATAAACACTTGCACTTTCTTCTGTCTCAGTGGCAGTATTATTTCTTAGTATTTTTGAATTTAACAAAATGTGCCTGGTTATCCAGCCTGCCAAGCTGGCGTGTCAACATTATTAGGAGGATCAAGCAGGGTTAGTCCTGTTAGACAGTCTACTGATTTTATTAGCAGTGTAAAAGAACTACAGAAATGAACCACTGATGATATTCTGCATGGCAATATCAGTATAAAAATGAATTTTGCCTGTGTCTATGACAGTGAACACACCTCAGGGTACACCTTTGGATACGCCAGTAGACTGTGCCAATCCAATGTCCCTCTTGTGTCCTTGAGCCGCCCATTTAATAAGTCACCTCTTTTGTCAGTACCTTCCTCTCAGGGGTAGCTTGGAAATGATTTTTGCACACCCAGTCCCAATCATAAACCTTGATAGTGAAGAAATGTTGCTGCCACATCGCAGATAAGTATGCAGGGATCTCCCATTCTCTTTAATGATGTTTGCCTGTATGAAGCAGCGGATAATGTGATCTGTTCTGTTTCAGGTGTCACAAGCTAAAGATCACTAAGGGCTAGACGTTTTACAGTTAGCAAGATATTAAATGCATCAAAGTCCAGATTTATTTATGAACATGATATAATCTCAACAGTCTAATATGGAGCCGAAAATGTTAACTAGCAGTGTTTCTCCAAGGATGCTCTTCTCTGGCCTGAGGGGTCACACTGGAAAGCTTTATACCTCTGTGGGTTTACAGATTTCAGTAACATTTGACATTGTGTTCTTTTTCCCACTTGTTAAATTCCAAATGCATCTGAACTCCGAGACACTTAGCGCATCTTCAGATGAAAGTTGAAGGACTTGCTTGCTTATCTTTAAGCAAAAGATAAAATTTTTATTTCTAATCCAAAAGTTTGCATCGTATCGATATTTATTATTTGATTAATCCACAGATATTGTACAAATTATACGTTATGATATTTTAAGACCGCATGTAGTACTTGATAAACCATTTCCCTAAGTACTGAGAAAAGTCCCTTTGAATGTCCATTCGCACTGTGTTAGCAAAATACAGTTCAGCCAACTATGAGGACTTAACCATTTCAAAAAGGGAATTCACTGTTATATAGTATAATAATAATAACAGTAATAATAATAGCAGCTCTGCATTACTGAGTGGGAACTTAAGACTTCTGTGTAACATGGACCTGCTGCTTCATATTAAGCTAGCTGCTGACCCAGGACCTCAAAGCTAAATATTTCTTCTTTAGTCTTCACACCATGCTCTTGCTATTTTTGCTATATATCTAGATTAGGTGAAGCAGCTGGCTTATATTACCGCCATATTATCTTTGAAATCTTTAACAAAACCTGTTCGTTGGTTTCTCATGGAAACCACTGACATTTCCATGCCTTTGATATTACAAAATAAATAGAGCTGCTAAAAACTACAGTATTAGTTTTTGGAGCCGGGTTTGTAATGGGCCAAAATTGACAAAGCGAAACTCTAAATACTTGTAAGCACACTACCAACATCATCGCAAACATTACAACGTAATCAGTCATTGTGTTCTGCATTCTTTAATCTCTCATCCTTTTAAGTGTTACACAGATTAGCCTAAACATTGCATGCATGCACAGAGCAAATAATACATAATGTTGACCATCTCGTTACAACAGCACATGTAAAGCTCTGGGATATGTTAGATGGTAAGCGAACGGTCGGTTCTCATAGCAGACGTGATAGATGTGGGAAAAATGGTCAGGAGTGAAGACCTCCTGAACAAAGGGTTATGTTCTGTCCTGTTTAGTAAGTGGCTTAGATTTTACATAAAGGACACTGTTTGGTAAATAGTCAAAAACAACGCTGGAATGTGTCGTGGAAGCATAACAAATCTTAAAAGGCAGCAACGGAAAAGTACGCTAAAAGCCAGAGAGCGCTGGTAGGGATGCCATGTGAGTGCAACAGTGAAAATGGCACCTGTGATATGATGAGAATGGGGTTTTAATCCAACCTGCATATATACTTGTATGTATATACAGTAGTGCTTGTATTCTAAAGTTTGTGAACCCTTTAGAATTTTCTATATTTCTGCATAAATATGACCTAAAACATCATCAGATTTTCACACAAGTCCTAAAAGTAGATAAAGAGAACCCAGTTAAACAAATGAGAAAACAATATTATACTTGGTCATTTATTTATTGAGGAAAAATGATCCAATATTACATATTAGTGAGTGGCAAAAAGTATGTGAGCCTTTGGCTTTTCAGTATTCTTGGTTGTGACCCCCCCCTGTGTGCAGCAATAATTGCAGCTAAAAAACGTTTCCTGTAACTGTTGATCAGGTCCTGCACACCGGCTTGGAAGAATTTTAGGCCCCATTCCTCCCGTACAGAACAGCTTCAGCTCTGGGATGTTTGGTGGGTTTCCCCCTCACATTAAAACTGCTCGCTTCAGGGGTCCTTCAAACAAAAAATTTCCCATTGGATTAAGGTTCAGACGCACTTTGACCTGGCCCTTTCCAAAACATGAAACTTTACTAACTCTTCTTTAACCACATTCTTTTTGGTTAGAACGACTTGTGTGCTTTAGGGGCGTTGTCCGTTGTCTTGCTGCATGACCCACCTTCTCTTGAGATTCAGTTCATGGACAGATGTCCTGACATTTTCCTTTAGAATTCTCTGATATCATTCAGAATTCATTGTTCCACCAATGAAGGCAAGCCATCCTGCCCAGATGCAGCAAAACAGGCCCAAACCATGATACTACCACCACCATGCTTCACAGATGGGATAAGGTTCTTATGCTGGAATGCAGTGTTTTTCTTTCTCAAAACCTAACGCTTTTCTTTTAAACCAAAAAGTTCTGTTTTGGTCTCATCCGTCCACCAAACATTCTTCCAATACATTCTTCCAAACTCTTTAGAGATGGTTTTGAACCTTTTCCTGACTGATGAGCATCAACAACTCTTTTTCTGAGCTCCTCAGAAATCTCATTTGTTCGTGCTATGATACACTTCCACAAACATGTGTTGTGAAGAGCAGACTTTGATAGATCCCTGGATCATTTTCCTCAATAAATAAATAACCAAGTATAATATTTGTGTCTCATTTGTTTAACTGGGTTCTCTTTATCTACTTTTAGGACTTGTATGAAAATCTGATGATGTTTTAGGTCATATTGATGCAGAACTATAGAAAATTCTAAAGGGTTCACAAACTTTCAAGCACCACTTTAAATTATGCACAGTCAAATAGGAAGTGTAACTGCATACACAGATGCTCCCTGATTTATGATGGGGTTATGTTCCGATAAACCCACAGTACATTGAATGTATCATAAACCAAGAAGTTTAATAGGTACTGTGTATATTATATAATAGCATAGCCAACCTTATACATGCTTAAAACACTTCAATTAACTTACAGTTGGGCAATGTCATTAACACAAAGCCTATTTTCTAATAATGTGTTTATTGAAACTTGTCTTAAAAGCAAAAACCAAAAGCAAACTGGTTAGTCCCCTGGAGGATTGAGGCCTCTGCTGCTTTGATGTCCATTATCTGTGGGAGAGTATCGTACTGCGTATCGCTTCCCCGGGTAAAAGCTGAAATTCAAAATCCAGAATGCAGTTTCTGCTGAATGTGTATTTATGTATATTATCTGATTCCCATTATAAAATAGAAATATTGTAATCCAAGCCATCAAAATCCAACTCGATACATTTAGTCATGTAGACATGGTCAAGACAACCTGCTGAAGTTGGGGAAGAAAGGTGATGGAAGCATGTGACTATGAACATGACATGGTTGTTGGTGCTAGACGGGCTGGTCTGTGCATTTCAGAGACTGCTGATCTGCTGGGATTTTCACACAAACCCTTCTCTAGGATTTACAGAGAATGATCCGAAAGAAAAATTAACCAGTGAGCGTCAGTTCTCTGGGCAAAAATGCCTTGTTGATGCCAGAGGTCAGAGTGGTTCAAGCTGACAGAAATCTTTGTTGCAACCGAGTTATTCAGAAGAGAAACTCTGAATGCATAACACGTTAAACCTTGAAGCAAATGGGCTAAAGCAGCTGAAGAACACATCAGAAGTCACTCATATTAGCTAAGAACAGACAACTCAGGCTACAATTCACATGGGTTGACCAAAATTAGACAATAGAAGATTGACAACAGAAAACCTGGTCTGGTGAGCCTCGATTTCTGCTGGTGACATTCAGGTGGTATGGTTAGAATTTGGGAAGAAACCAGAGCACCCAGATGGACATGGGGATCATATGCAAATTCCACACGGGTGGGAGTCCGGGGTCGGGATCGAACCTTAATGCCAACTGAGCATCTTGTAAACACCACAGCCTACCTGAGTGTTGTTGCTGACCACGTCCGTCCCATTCTTAGCACAGTGTACCCAACTTCTGTGTGTCCATGTCACAAAACTCAAATCATCTCAATCTGGTTTCTTGAACATGACAACGTCACAAAATCTCAATCCACTTACAGCACCTTTGGGATGGGGTGGAACAGGCAACTCGCATCAAGAGTGTACAGAGATATGGCCTTAGGCTGGTGAAATACAGATGGATTCCATCCTACAGTGTAAAGCTCCTCTTTCGGTTAAATCCATTAACAGGGCAGTGAGGAATAATAAGAGCAAAGCGCTCCTGACAATGGTGAGATCTCTTGTGTGTGTAATG
Organism: Ancistrus triradiatus; assembly: GCA_025084515.1. Taxonomy (NCBI): domain Eukaryota; kingdom Metazoa; phylum Chordata; class Actinopteri; order Siluriformes; family Loricariidae; genus Ancistrus; species Ancistrus triradiatus. Next base: position 185,745 of record JAJAGP010001449.1, read on the forward strand.
CTGAACTTGAAATAAAAGCCATATGGTAAACATTTACTGGTAAGAGGTTAATGATGAGCACTTCCATTAATGCTCTTTAGTGTAAACCCACATGCAGGGCTTGTGTGAAAATGTTCCGCACAACATAAACTCTTACAAACATCCCAACGCTACTATAAACTAATCTCCCTCTTTATTCTTTCGTCCGATATTATCGTGCAGCCCGAGCAAAGATTTTTCTTATCCAAAATGAAGATGTGCCAGTGATTGTCTCTACGATAAAACCTGTTCCGAGATGTTCACGCACTGTCTTTCCAATTTTTCAGGGAAAAACATCATTCAATTATGAGATACATGTTGAATCATATGGATGATATGGGTAGCATGCTTTCTTTCAAATGTAATTTGATTTAGGTAAATGTGTAATGTCTCGCCATCTACAGCCAATACAGTGGTGTATGGATGGCTGCATTTCATTCGCAATATGGGAGCACCTCTGGTCTGCATTACACGACCACCCAGCAGACTCAGCTTCCACCCCAAGGCGCTGAGATTTGAACATGGCTTGAGCATTGTGTGTGGCTTGAGACACACAAACACCCGGAACACCACAAACCAGGCTGGCTTGGCACTGAGAACCAGTGCTGGTCCGTATCCAATCTCTGGCTAGTTGATGGTGATGCTACACTTTCTTTCCAGGTATTCTTGGGTCTCCGGACCCTCAAGCCATTCCAGGTTCCCAAGTCTCGGGGTGGGAACTGGGTCTTGTTTATTGTCACATAACGTAGACCAGAAAAGAGCTCGGGTGTGTGTCTCCTCAGGTTAAAGCCCTCACCCCAGCTCTTACGGCATACCCACACTAGGCAATCTGTACCCCCCTTGGGTGCGATTGACCTCTAAATCGTGGTTCACTTGACTAGTGTGGTCGCTCCAAATCGTAATAAAGATGTGCGGTTCACTCGACTAGGGCGCGGTGCGTATATAGTGCGATCACAATGCATTTATTCTAAGGCGTATTAGAAGCCTGGGTGTCAGCACACCCAAAATGAAACCAAAAGGCCACATAGTACAACCATGAAGTCCCGTGTTATACTGCAGCACGAGAAGCCAGAAATGAGTGTGTGGCATAATCGATGCATTTATTATGTATTAAGGCGTATTAGTGGCCTGTGCGTTAGACTCACCATTGTTGCCACAAGGAGTAGAGTGCTGCTTCACAGGGCTTAACTATTCTGTAGTGTATCCTGTCTCTGGTGGGTTTTGGCATCTGTTAGGCCTGGCGAGACGTCATCTAGTGTTGTCTGATGACGGATGGCGGTCTTTCCATGTAAGACCAGACCCGTGACCTCTCTATCACCAGTTTGTTGCACTACAAATTGGCTAAGGATGTTTGTGTTTGTTTCGGATACTCAGGGTGCCTTGAACTGTGCCAGGGGTTGGCTCCTGAGTGTCAGCGCTCCTTGTGGTGGGGGATGGGTTGGTCACATTATACAAACATAACCATATTTCACAATATGTAATAATGTAACATATAATGCATTTAGTTTAGGAATAATTCATGAATAATGATTTAACTCACTATACATTTGAAACATTTACCTTAGTCTGCGGAGAAAGTAATTGAGAAAATCAAACGATAAATAAGCCTTTTTTGCAGTAACCCAGTCTGGGGTCATTTTCCTATTTCACAGATACTTGTGCATTTTTCTTTTCTCTTGTTTTCATTCTTCTCTTACTCTGACATATTAACTTAAGTCTGTTATTCAGTCAGTTCCTCAGCGCAGCTGTGCTGCCTTCAAAGCTTAATATGTTCTCCAGACATAATGAAAATGATGTTAAAATTAACGTCACCTTAATTCGTTTAGCAGTGCAGTGACAGAACGTACAGTCTTATGCAAGTGTTGAGTAATGGCATATTCTGTTGATTTCCTTAATGAAAACAAGTGAACACAGCCTCTGCAGGGAACACACTGAACACAGCATATCTCTGCAAACTACGCAAACCATGAACATGTCAATTAAGTTCTCAGGGCTTACAAAATACATTAGGGGATCATCTGGAAAGGTGCCCAGTTTTTGGCATTTTCTCCCCAATATGTTTTCAAATGTATGGACTATAATGTGTGCATACTGTGCATGACCATTTCATTTGACACGATCTGTTTCATGATTCTCCTGTTCTGTGTTATTAATGCACAAACAGAAATTAGTATTCACAAATTCCTGTGGAGTAAGCCACAATATATTCATTTATTCACTCATTCATTCATTCATTATCTGCTTAATCCTGGTCTGGGTCACGGGAAAGCCGATGCCTAGCTGGCAGCACTGGGCGCAAGGCAAAAACATCCCTAGAAGGGGCACCAATCCATCATAGGGCACACACACTCACACACTAAGGACAGTTTAGAAAGATCAGTTAACCTAACACACATGTCTTTGGACTGTGGGAGGAAACCGGAGTCCCCGGAGTAAAATGTGACTCATGATTACAATGCTGCACAGTCATAGCAGTTCTAAACAGTCGACACAAAAATGTCCCAAAACTTCTGCCATCTCCTTGTTGGCTTCAGATATAAATTCTGCAATAAAATCTGCATTTTTTCATAAATCTCATATCACCTTGCTCAAACTGTACATATAAACCTGAGTCTATATAAGTCTGAGTTCAAAGTTAAGGCCTTGAGCAGATGGAATACAGATTGTGTATCACCTGTCAGTACCGTCTAACTAAATCAAACAACTCCACTAATGAGCCAGTACAAGATAAAATGCTAAACACTGAATAACAATTGACCCCTTTCCACAAAGGGCACATCTGTGCACTTACTCACATAGTGGCTACTGAATGATTCTCATGGTCTACGTTCTATGTAAATGTAACATTATGAGGAGTGACAAAACAGCACTTGACAGAAACTTGAATGTATTCATGACTGGCTCATATGCTGCGTGGGTTTGCAACTATCATGCCAATTATAAATCATACAAGTGCCCTGGAGATATTAGCGAAATAATTGGGATAATAAGTTGGTGTGTACGTGCAAGTGTGCTGTTCCAAGGTTTACTGACAGTCATGTTTTCATTAAGCCATCTAATAAAAATGGATTTAGGCAGATCCTTTAATGTCTTTAATGACTAATCAGATCAGAGCTATATTAACTGCCTCCCTCATTAACAACTAAACACTACTATACCATTCTAGTGCATGAGACCAAGGCATACAGTACTGTGCAAAAGTCTTAGGTCACCATTAGATTAGATATACCATGGTTTTAGCAATGGTATAACGATCATCTATAATTATTTCTCAGGTTCTTTCGTAGAATTCAACCAGAAAATACAGGAAAATTGTATGCAATATGAAAAAAAACCACATATTTAAAAAAAAACGCAGTGACTTCCCCTTTCACTTGAGCTATAGCAGCATCTGGCAGCTTCATTGGGATGCCAAGGTGACCCTTCTACAGTACAAAGAAGAGTGATCAGGAATTAGCTTTTTGGAAGAGTAGCAGCCAAGAAATCACAGTGTGAAAAACCTAAGACATGCTAAAGCTCACAAAGATTGGAATGAAGATCAGGGGAACTTGTGGAGTGACAAATCCAAATTTGAATTTTTTTGGGTCCAATCGTTGACAAATATGTTTTATATGGTCATTATACCATTGCTAAACCAACAAATCTAATGGTGTCCTAAGATTTTTGCACAGTGCTGTATATTACGACTACATATTCATGTCCGCACTACATTACCCAGGCTACTCCTGATTGAACACACCGGTCTTTAATTTCCACCTTGGTTGTTCCATACCCCACTCTTTTTTCACCATTGCTTCACAAAGTATTAAGGTTACCTCACGTTGTGTTCCCTGTCCACCTTTGCACCCATCTGTCTTATTCTTGTTCACCCTTACTCCAGTTTGTAACCCTGCAGCCCTTGTCTCTTCGGCAGTGCGGCCACTCTTGCTGCGGCCACCTTGGTCACTGTTATGTAGTTTGTGGAACCTGTCTCCACCCCTTGGGCTCTTGTCTCTTTGTTTGTGGCTCCTCTGCAACCTGTCCTGTCATCGGTGGTTCCTGCAGCTCTTTTAGTCACCACCAGTGGTTCTTGTGGTTTCAAAGACAGGTGATGAGGAGCTTGTCATCTGTGCTACCTGCAGCTCCTGTCTCATTGCCTGTGGACATTGCAACTCCAGAGTCATTTCTTGCAGATCCTGCCACTCCAGAGTCATCGCCTGTAGATACTGCAGCTCCAGAGTCATTGGCAGCAGTTCTCGAGGGTCCAGAGTCAGCATCTGCTGCCACTGACTTGTTGAGACTCATTGCCTGTGGATCCTGTGGCTTTGGAGTTCCTGAGTCTCCTTTTTTATCAAGTGCATTTCTGACGGCTCCTGACTTGTTGCTTGTGGCTTGTGTCCCCACCTCACCAGACCCCAAACCGGCAACCTCTACTATGCTGTGGCATGACAGTCTGGGGCATTCTGTCTGACATGGTCTCCCTCCACAGTTTGCTCAGCTGGACTTACAAGTAATGCTGTATTTAAGATGGCTGGCATTCTCACTTATTGCAGGTCATTGTCAATGCTTGTCAGTGTCAAGGTCTGGGATATGTCTTTGGATGACGGAGAAGCTGACAGATGTAAAGACCTGAGTGTCTTTGGCAAGGCCCGGTCATAAAGGTCAGATGACTGGGTCGAGGCATCGCTGTAAAGTCAAGGCTTGTGTGCATTGCCTACCTACTGTGGTATAAATAAATTCAAACCGACAACAGGTACCCAAGAATGAATCCTGTCTGGTAAAATCTGACAGAAGGACTACAGTAGTGGAAGTCACAAAAATGTTTAATGCTGGTTATGGAAGGAATGTGTAGCAACAAACAGTGCGTCACATCCTGCTGAGTATGGGTCTGGGCTCTGGGCTCTGCTAAGAAACTCTGACTCCGGGCATTCATGTTAATGTCAATTTTAAGACATGCCAGCTACCTTAAATATCATTGCAAACCAGACGGTCTCGATGTTTTAGCTCACTGGTGCAAGTTGTCAATGGAAAAATATTCACTTTCTAGGCAGAAATAAAACTGTTACGAAAGAAACAAACCCCTGGATGAAATATGGCCATGCTACTTCAGAGATAATGAGAAATGTGAAATCATTTAGAAAGGCTTCTCCACAAGCCCAAAGACATAATGAAAACAGACTGGCTCCTGATTGCAATGCTAATTTTCCACTGAACTTTTGAATTGGAACATATTTAGTGCCATTTCTGCTGCAAGGAAAATCAGACCAACTCTGATACCTCCAGCCACATGCCGGTCGTTTGCTTAGAGTTGGAAAAAATGGAAAGGTATGATATGCCCCAACCACACCATGTGTGTGGAAAACAGCCAGATATGTAGTCATTAAAGGTCTTGCATGCCTGAAGTATGTTTTTGCAGGATTTCTTAATCTGCAGCATCGTTCCAACTCCATATTTCTTTTCTAACAGTACAAACCACAGTTAATTCTACCACCTGAGTAGGCAGTAATGTATGGAATCTTTACATGCTTTGTATTATTCTGGCCATGCATGCCAGGTTTCCACACGTACAGCATGATCCTTTTTGAAAAGGATTTCCATGAACAGTCCAGATATAGGCTTAATATGTGTCAGGAAAACTATAAGGTAATTATACTGATACAGCATAATCCCTGGACTAATATACAGTGGGGCAAAAAAGTATTTGGTCAGCCACTGATTGTGCAAGTTCTCCTACTTAGAAAGATGAGAGAGGTTTGTGATTTTCATCATAGCTACACTTCAACTATGAGAGACAAAATGAGAAAAAAAATCCAGGAAATCACAGTGTAGGATTTTAAAAGAACTTAATTGTAAATCATGGTGAAAAATAAGTATCTGGTCACACACAAACAAGCAAGATTTCTGGCTCTCACAGACCTGTAACTTCTCCTTTAAGAAGCTCTTCTGTCTTCCACTCGTTACCTGTATTAATGGCACCTGTTTGACCTCGTTATCTGTATAAGACACACCTGTCCACAGCCTCAAACAGTCAGACTCCAAACTCAACCATGGCCAAGACCAAAGAGCTGTCGAAGGACACCAGGAAGAAAATTGTAGACCGGCACCAGGCTGGGAAGAGTGAATCTACAATAGGCAAGCAGGTTGGTGTGAATAAATCAGCTG